>JAEMPF020017094.1:0-17500 GCA_022496165.2 Catalaphyllia jardinei | reverse complement strand
ATTACAAGTCGATAATAAACATAGTGGTTACCGAAACCCATTTTGAGCTACAGGTTATTCCACTGCCATGGTAGTTAGTTATGTCCAGGAAATGTTCATAACTTGTTCGTCAAGTTTGATGCCATTTTGAAGCGTTAACTGAAACTTCAAATATAGACTGAAAGGGAAAAAACGATTGCAAAGCTGGTGTCATTTCTTTCCTTTCCAGCTGTTTTGCGAGATTAACCTAGAGAAGAAATGATAGCCTGCAATTAATATACTGCACTACAGAAAGTCGCCTACATTTGGAAATATTTTCAAGCTGTGTTAAATTGCAAAAAGCTTATGCCCTTTAATTTTCAGCCCATCCAATAAAACTAACCCAACTTGTACAAATCCCTTCTAAACATTGAAAGTCGCTGCTGCATTGTACTGACAAGCACCTTCGTTCGTTATTTGGCATCATGCGATGTTTGCATTTGACATCGCTAGAGTTCTGAGTTCTCTGATTACCGGTACAATAGAACATAGGTTTTACAACTCTACTGACCAATCAGAGCGCGCGTAATATCTCAGCTATTTTTAAAACAGAGACCTAGCACAAACTGTTGATGCCGAGGTCAAAGGAAATTTACATTTTGATGGTCAAGCTATTGGACACTCGTGGAAGTTTAGGAGAACTCGAAAAAGCTGTGAAAAAACTAGCTCTTCGGCTCGTTTTCACACAGCATTTCTTGTTTCCCCAAAATTCCCTTTTTCAATTTGATGTACGGACCCCCTGTACTCCCTGTCCGTAGCCTGTTTCAGGAAGCGGGCGAGCGAGAGAAAAAGGACGGGAAAAAATGGGGTCTTCGTTTGTCCCCGAGTATTCGAGGGCCTGGAACAGCTACTCTGTACGAAGTAAGAGAATGGAAGGGTTTGTGGCCCCTTGACTCAGAAGTCACAGGCCGTGTATTGCATTTATAGTTAAGCCTTATAACATACATGGTTATTCAGTTTATTACATTGATTGTCAAATTTTGATACATTTATCGTTGGTGGATGTATTACAATTGTGGTTAAAAGTTATTACATATATGGTCAGTCTTAAATCAATAGTCAATTTTTGTTACATTTATGGGTGATACAGCCGTCAAGGCAACAGAATTGAAACAGCATGTTTTCCGGAATTTTCTCAAAACTGAGAAAAGGACAGCATTGCGAGGCATACACCAGGAATTTTGGCAAATTTCTTGTCGTGAATTTCTGTTCCACTTGATTTTCCTTCCTGAATTTATGGTTGCATTAAATGCGTGAAACTTTTCCCAGGAAATTTTCATACCATTTGTTCCAGTTTTGAATTTTTCAGTTTCCTGCTTTGTTTTCTATTATTTGTTGTAGCTAAGCAAAATTATTAATTCTGAAATTGTCTTTGCTTTGCAAATACCGAAGTCTCATTTGTTTGACCTAGAAGTCCTCGAGAAAAAAGGGTCATCAAAGTTCCTTTAATTAAACTGTGCATGTGAAATTTCTAGCTTGACAAAATTGAAAAGGTCGCCAATTGTATCTCACGACTAGGAATTTTATCAGCGTAAATTGATTTTGTTCTATTTTGTGTTACATCTGGGTTTTCTTATTCTTTTCTGAGTAAAACCAATTTTCTTTTGCAATGCGTCAGTTACAAAATTTTATGCAACACGAAAAACATATGGTTGAAGACTTGGAAACACTGAATAGTCACAAAATACGATCAGACATTGCTTCTGGCTTGAATCTGTCGATTATGTTAAAGCATACTATAATTTTACGTTATCTTTAATAGGAACGTTTCACATAACTTGTCCACAGCAGTTTTATATTATTTGTTTTTCATGTCAGATGTGCGAACTATTGAATTTATTGATGAAAGGCCATGAACGAGATTTGATATTAGAAATGCAAATACACAATGGACCTAAAAAAAATCAGCCATTTATTTTTTATTAAGTTTTTTTCCGCCCAGATTGTGCACTGAAATCAATAAATGTATCCTTTGTTTTACTTAAATAAAAAATAAACCTGTTTGATCAATTTCAATACCATCGGCCTGACTTCTTATGAACTTCGTCGCGTTTGGCCATATGATAGACAGGCCTTTGTTCGCCAAAAAAGGAAAAGTACGCAGGTGGACGTATCGTGCGATAAAATCAGTATTCACTGCCTTTGCGAACTGGCTGGACCACCTTATATAACGCTTAAATCATCGAATGGAGGCAACAGATATCTTAACCCTTGTGAATGCTGGTTTAAATGTGCCTCTTACGTTCACTAGTACAATTAGTAACGCCTTGATTCTAACAGCCATATATGGAAAACACCCACTTTGCATACCGTCACCAACGTTCTCGTTTTTGGCTTAGCGCTGTCCGATCTTGGAGTTGGACTGATCTCTCAACCACTTGGTATCTTCCTCTTGATAAATTCTCTCGGACCGGTATTTCAGATGTTTTGTGGATCGCTCTCTGCTATCTCGCTACTAACGATTACAGCGATCGGTGTGGAAAGGTGTCTCGACCTTAAATTGCACCTGAGACATCAAGAAATAGTAAATGTTAGACGAGTTGTCTATGTTCTGGTTTTAATCTGGGTAAGTTCCATCGTGGCCGCTTCCTCTTGCCTTTGGTACGGAGCTATTCTGTTTTACATGGCCGCCTCACCTGTCATTGTAATGTGTTTGCTGCATGATAAACACCTTCGTTGTCGAGTGTGCCGGGTGCATCATCCGAGAATCTGAGATCAGGCAATGTTCCTAGATGAGCAACTGCATCAAAGAGCTATCGCTGAAGTCCGATTCAGGAAATCTGTCAAAACGATATTTTTCATTTTACTGGCCTTGATTCTATGTTATTTACCATTTTGTTGTTTCACATTGGCAATAATTACTGTTAGCAGCGAATTCGAAAAAGGAGATCGCTATGCAATGCTGCAAACACTGTACCTTTTCACTTGGACAATTGTATTTGCTAACTCTACTGTAAACCCAGCTTTGTTATATTTTCGACTCAGAGAGTTTCGCTTGATTATCAAGGATTTCTTAAGAAAATTGTGCATGTGCAGAAATACGGGCAATGACCCTGGAAAAAACAAGGAATGTGAAAACTCAAATTTCATTGCCTGCAACGCTTGGTTATCCATGCCCAAGAGATTAACAAACACTCGAGGGCTGGAACACAGAAAAATCCAAATATACGAAGACAGTACGAAGATATGGGGATACTAGCGCAGAAAAAAACGAAGAACAATAAAATACTTTTATGACGAAAAATTTAATCGAATGCTGCCTGTATGGGGTGCGTGTTGTTGTGAATTGAAAGTTATCAGTGAAACGGCCAAACAAAACAAACAATGCCTTGTGCTAGCGAAGAACTGTGAATGCAGTTGTGGTGTAGTTAAACTGTTCTTACATAAACGGATGCCCTGCTATGAAACAGTACATTCTGAAACTAAAATTAAAGATAGGTCCGCAATGCCTACTTGCGGTCTTATGCTTAGTTTTATCCTTTGGGTTGGACTTCTGTTTTCACAAATGCCAGTATCTGGGAGTTGTATTGCTACAAGTGAGAAGGTGGACAAGCCCATACAATTTTTAAGTGGGAAATGTATCGCCGAATACTGTTTACTTAATACCCACTTTATCCTCTAATAATAATAATTTATTAGCTTTTAGTCCGAAGAGACATAACACAACAATATCTTTCGATTTAGACCTATTTTGTGCATAATGTCTCATGCTAGTTTTAACTCTGACTTGGGCACTGTTACCACATGTCAAGAGAACTTGTACATGTTGTGTCAAGAGGTTTTGCTGCTATGATGACTCAGAATGTTTAAATTCATAACAACATCAACAACTAAGCACCGTGGCATCGTCAGTTGTTTTTTGAGTGGTGGGCTCTGTCCAAAAAGTACAGATGGTAATAAGGTTTGGGTGAAAAACACGCCCCGGCAAGACGCTCACTGCGTATCGGTCGTACATTTGTTGATGATTTTCCCACTCTAAATCATTGTTAGTTGAGAGGTATAACAATTTTGGATATTCCCTAGTTTTAGCTGGGGAATATTGGGTCACGTGACGTGTTAAGACCAATCGTGCGCAAGTGAAAATATTTGATGGATTATGATTGTATTTATACCATACCATATAAAAACAGCCAATCAGAATGCAGGAAATCTGTTGTATATTCGTCAGTATTCCACCGAACCTTCTCATCGATCAATGTAATTTAACTTATCACACCCAACCTTCCCACCTGGCTACTGTGTTTTCAATGGCATGTTATAAAATAACTGAGCCAATACGTGCACTCTTATTGGTCGATAGGTGTGTTTAGATGAGAGTATGTAAACACGGTTGTGACGTTTCAGATTTGTGTGTACTTTTAAGAATTATTTTACAAAAGCAATAGAGCAGTTTTTCCGTGTTTACAGAGCCTCATCTTAACACTCGGAGGGTTGGGAGAGTTCTCAAAAGGTATGTAAATCCTCGACTACATCTCGGGTTTGCATAACTGTCTCGAATTCTCCCAACCCTCCTTGTGTTTAGATGAGGCTATGTAAACACGGAAAAAGTGCTCTATTGCTTAAGTGTAAAATAGGTAACCCCTTTTCATAGTATAACTGTGGAATATCCCACTTGTCACTTATATTTTCTTGGTATACACACTCTCCTAAAGTATACCACTCGAAAGAGTTGCATAACTAGTAGGCCTTCTATCTCTACTGTATTGTATTTGTATTTTGCTTATAATAACGCAATAAAAAAATACGTTTTCATCTTTCTCTTCCTGGACTTATTTCATAAAGAATGCTGTAATACAATTGTTTTTTTAAAAACTTAAAAACCGAGTGGAGCCTAAAAAAGAAATTACCATTTTCAACAACAGGAGCTTCCTGATTACAGGCAGAAGTGATGATTTGCCTGGCAATAAATTTGGCAATTATTATACATGAACATAGAAAACCACGCCTTTGAAATGTTTGATATGTTGCACTTTCTTGGCTTTATCTCGTATAACATTTAATTTGTAAAAGGTTATTTCAAGTGTCTTTCACGTTTTAACCTCACGTTTGGAATATGATCGTATTGTATCGTTTTTGTGCTTATGTATTTAGAAAATTACTTAACTCTTCAAAAAAGGGAGTATACTTATTTCTATTAAAGTAAGGGATAGTGTAGACTGAAGTAATTCTGTTCTGCCGATGGCCTTAACTGTTAATACTTGTGTAAATAAATCCACTTCTCTCAATTACAGTAGCACTTAACTGAAAAAAAACTAGAGTAAGCAGACACAGTGTTTGTTGGATCGATGAAATCAAATATTGCAGGACCTGGATTTTCCTCCACATCATTTGCTTGCCTTATAAGCAATGGGATGTAAACATTGTAGCATATCATTTGTGTAAAAAAAACAAAACCATCACCTCATGCCACAACTTGTAATACTGATCCAACAACGTCTTTTAATGTTGGCAAGTAAAACACATTTAAGTAAAACATATTCCAAAATCGGTGTCGCACACGTGAAAAAGTATCCTTGACTTTGACAAAATTGTTGTGACAGCGAATCCTTGAGCAGTATTACTGGATGGTTGTCCCACGCTAGCGGCTAATAACAGACAACAGTAGTGCAAGACTCTTCAGTATTCAGTGGGCGTATTTTTGAGAGTACAATAACTCTCTCAGTTTGAGGTGTAAACCACATCGATAGTCCGAGCCGAGAAATACTGGCTTGTGAGAGCTTGTGAGAGCTTGTGAGATACTCGTGAGATACTCCTGAGATAAGCTTACTTGTGAGATATGTGGTGCAACCCGCACCGCATTTCAAGCCAATGAATGTGGGCTTGCAAAAGCGTCTTAGCTTCAGTGCAATCCGCACTAAACACAAGGGGAGTGTAAATATGTTGCATTTCCCCGCCGAGGAAACTCCATTCAGCAACACTTGAATGAAATATTACCAAACAACAAACAAGGCAAATCAGGCAGTTAATTTTCGAAATCATGAAAGAAAGAAAACCAATCATAAACAGAACGACAGGGCAATTTTGAAACAGAACTTAACTTACTTTGAACAAATACTACTAATTTGCAAGGGAAAGTTCTTCAAAATTTTCTTAACACAGGGACAACGGCTGCAATTTAATACACAGGGACAAAGACACGCCAGACGAATCAACTTGTACCCAGATTATTTATACTCTCGGAGATCTGTCACGTGTCATCTCGTCCTCAAAGTGACCCACTGACTACCTGACAACCAAGATCTGCTTCTGAGTTAGGAGTCTATATGCAGAGCATAAGACCCCAAAAATTATCAGAGCAAAGAAACAAAGCCAGGTTGAAGATTTGTTGTTTGATAAAATTGTGTGAAACGACGTCAATGTAATTTTATTATTTTACTGGAAGTACAGCCATTGATGAAGGGTAAATAAAAATGAAATGACAAGACAAGACAAAGTAAGATTACGTATTTATATTCAAATTCGGAAATGCTATTACAAAAAAAGGTCGAAGAACCCCACTAAGATAGCTTTGGTAGTGAAGCAGATGTTTCCCCTCAATTCTTTAAATAACAATCCTTACATCAGGAGTATAAGATTTTCAAGTTTAAATGGTATACAATCAAATGTTCTGACATATTGATTTTACTTGTCAAATCCCAGTGCCGTTTAGAAAAAACTTTCTTAGTTCTTTTGTGAAAATCGGAAATTTGGCTTCCCTTAAAATTTAATACTCTGTATTTTGGAAAATGTTTTGATGATGCACGAAGTTATATTTAAACAAAACTACAAGTTAATATACTAGCAACTACCGTCTTATTTGTAAAAGCGGAAAATATATTAACAATTTCATTATAACAGTCCAATCTAATAAAATCTTACATATTACTTTGTGCAGTATACGCTTGAGAGATTTCGTTGTAAAGCAAACAAAAAATAATTAGATTGCGAAAAAGTAACCTGTTTCAAATTTGTCCTCAGCTTTTTTTGTCGAGATAACTATTGAAAAAAAAAGCGACAAAAGTTAGTTAATTATTAATTCACACTCCATTTGACAGTGTTTTCCTCAGAAAGAAAAGGTTTGAGTAACGAATGTTGAAGAAGAGAAATGGATCCTATTGGTTGAGTACTTTCCTCGAGCCAAAAGTTGAGAACGCTTTTGTTATTGAATAAAAGCGATTTGCATATCCGGTGAAGTCTCACATGGCAAGAACAACTTTATTTGTGTTCAACATAATACAATACTAATAAACAAAGCAAATTAACAAAAACATAGAGGAATACTTGTGGCAGTCTTCAAGTCAATTAGTAAGAACCGAAGAGCAACAGCTATGAACGAAAGTGTTAGAAAGCGATCTCGTCTTGACCAAATCCGTGACTTCTGCACCGATACGAGCGCGCATGGACTTGGTCGAGTCGCCGCAGCCAAGTCTTGGCCTGGTCGGTTATTTTGGATAGCAATAGTTATTTCAGCATCAGTTATCGCCATCTATCAAATAAGCGCGAGTTTTACAATGTTCTTCAACTACCCAACAACGACCGATTTTTTTATTGTCATCAAAGAACAACTTCGTTTTCCAGCGGTTACGGTTTGTAATGTAAACCCTTTTAAGCAGTCTGAAATTGAGAAGACACACTCCTGGCGGGCCATGGCAAGTATTTCTTTATGTAATTATCTTCACTTTCATAATTTCTGTTTTACAATATTACAGTACTTTTCTTACAGTCATAGAACACTTAAATTATTAATTTAAAATCCGCATTTTTTTCAGAAATTTGTTATTATTATCACAACGAATGAATTGATCAAAAAGTTAAACGCTAAAAGATTTTTAAAACACATTGATATAGGTGAACCACGTTTAAGTGAATATATAATATATATATATATATGGATATAATCCCCTAGGTACGAAACACAAAAAGAAAAAAATTAACGAAAGTGTCACGAAAACAGTCACATGCAATCTGAAAACTTTAAATGGAAGAAAATGGAATGAAGACATACGTGACAAAACTGTGTTTTAAACGTCCTGAATTCTTACTTTGCTCGGGATATCAAAGAACCACATTGAGTCTGTTGGCAGAATAACTGAGAAATATGAAATGTTAAACATAACAGTAATCGAACCCATAACTTCCCAAACACCATGTGGGCACTCTATCAACTGAGCTACGAAATCTCACGGACAGCGAAGTCATTTAACTGAGTCCACCTCAGTTCATTATTTGCATTTCATTACCGAGCTTAAAATTTACCATTTTTACTCGCATGTAACTGAGAAATACTTGCAGAGGACTCTCCTGTGCTAAAAGGAAAATAATATCTTACCCCTGAAACATTACTGCGTTAAAATATGAACATTTGTTGACCAGTTAATGATTAATAAAAGAGGTGAAAGACCTCTCAAAAAATATTGTCCACTCTACATAAAATGTAAGTGCCCCTTGTAAACTTGCACTCTTTTGCTATTGCTCAAATGTAACATAACATGGACTATTATTTTCTACACTCCGTACAGATGAAAAATGGCGAAAACGGGCTTGGTGAGTAGAATCAATAAGGCATGCCCCTAAAATGTTTCAATTTTAGAACTGCAACCTTATTTGAAACTATGTGAAGTATATATGAAGTAATTCATATTTGAACTGGGGTTGTAAATGAAAGTGAAGAATGATCATCGCAGTAAATTTTCCAAATTATGCAACTGGAAAGAAGAAGCCTGAAAAAAATCTAGCCTGCGCAGGCCGCTAGAAAATATCAGGGCTTCAAAGGAATTTGAGCCCGTGACCTTTGCGATACCGGTGCGATGCTCTACCAACTGAGCTATGAAGCCACACATTAGCAACGAGGGCAATTTTTTGAGTTCATACATGTATCTTTCCTTGAGGAGTAAAATGATGTGAAGTATATATGAAGTAATTTATGTTTGAGCTGCGGTTGCGTATGAAAGTGAAGAATGATCATCGCAGTAAATTTTCCCAATTAAGCAACTGGAAAGAAGAAGCCTGAAAAAAATCTAGCTTGCGCAGGCCAGTTCAGTTCAGTTCAGTTCCGTTCATTTTATTTGCCTTTATAAATTATAATTATACTAGTTACAAAAAATAATCATGCATAAGGCAGGCAGTCCAGGAAGCTATGTTGCTTATTTAAAGGACCGCCGCCGCTAGATAATATCAGGGCTCCAACGGAATTTGAGCCCGTGACCTCTGCGATACCGGTGCGATGCTCTACCAACTGAGCTATGAAGCCACACATTAGCAACGAGGTCAATTTTTTGAGTTCACACATGTATTTTTCCGTGAGGAGTGAAATGATGTGAAGTATATATGAAGTAATTCATATTTGATCTGCGGTTGCATCTCAAATTTAAGAATGATCATCGCAGTAAATTCTCCAATTTAAGCAATTGGAAAGAAGAAACCTGAAAAAAAATCAATGTGTGGCTTCATAGCTCAGTTGGTAGAGCATCGCACCGGTATTTTCGCAGAGGTCACAGGTTCGGATCCCGTTGAAGCCCAGACTTTCAGTTACAGGCTTCTTCTTTCCAGTTGCTTAAACTGGAAAATTTACTGCGATGATCACTCTTCGCTTTCTTTCTTATTTGAAACTGTTTCACTGCAAATACTAGAAATTACATTGAGATGACTGCCAAGATTTTCCCCTTCATTTTTACTATACTTGCAACAATCTATATTTGTATGTTTGACTCTTTGTTTGTTTTGTTTTTTCTTTACTTCCTCAAGGAGGCGGGGGCTAGCTAGCCACCCAATCTACGCCCCACCCTAAGTCCACCCTGAGTAATTTCGTTCAGATGCTGTGATTCGTGAGTTGCATTTAACTTGAGATTTTTTCAAGTAGGTAACAACAGGGATTCAATAAAACATCATCTACTCGTGAATATCTCGAGGGATTACAAAGAAAATGCCTCAAAAATTGGACATCTAGCAGAGGAGCTGATTTTTAAATGTATGTTTCCTGGAAATCAGCGCAATCTCAATTGTTCCCACAGGTGAGTGGTTGCGTTGCATCCTGAAATGTTTAAAATAAAATAGTAATAATAATGATAATAATAATAATAATAATAATAATAATAACATGACATGTCACGACATAATAACGTAACGTGACATAACAGAAGGTAACGTTTCGTTTCTTTTGATTTTATACTCAAGTTACAAAAACAAACAATATTGTCTTGAAAGACTCACAGACTACACATCTTATTTATAATATACATTAGTCAGTTATCATGAGAGTCTTTGAAGCAAAGTGAATTTTGTACTTTTATTGACTATTTTCAGAGATTTTTCCCATTTTTTTGACTTGGTGTATGGGAACTGCTTCACGTTCAACGGCTCTAAAGCACGTGTGACTGAGCCAGGTCACAGACAAGGTTGGCTCTAGTAACATGACTATGATCAATACATTTTTATTTACCTATGCGATTATTAAGTACAGAGCACTTCTTTCTTGGTAAAGTACGATTATTTTCATTACAATAAGACAGGAATAATGCGATTGTAGGGAGGAATTGAGTGTCAGATAGAAGAATACTAGCTTCCTGGCATGGCGTTTTTAATGATGACGTCACATTAACCACGAAAGACGTCATATTTAGAGAGTGCTATGGAAGACTGGGGCTTTAATTAACGTTGGATTTTACGATAGTTACCTTGGAGACGTCAAGTCAAGTGACTATTTATTATTTTGCAGTTCAAAAAAGTTTCCTCGTAAGTTTAGGAAAGGCTTGCAATGCTTACAAGTTGAACGCTGTTTAGAATAGATCAATCAGCAAGGCCAATTGTACTTCCATCCTCTGTACTCATGCTCTGTGTAAGAACCTATAACACTCTCCAGTGTCGTAAAGCAAAGAAAACAAAGCAGTCAACATTACAGACTCTAACCCTAACAATAGCTACAAAACAAAGAAAAAGTTCACAGGTTTTTACACCGAGGTAAAGCCATCCTTGGGCTTAAATAAATGCGATACATCTATGTGTTGACTTGCGTGTGTTTCTTGAAGGTTTAAAATTGATGTTGTTTATTGACGCCAATGAGTATTCTGGTGTTTTGGCTGACTCAGTTGGTGCACTCATTACTATCCACTCACCTCATGTTAAACCTGTTGTTGACGAAAACAGCATATTTGTTGCTCCGGGCTCTGCAGTCTATGTGTCATTACACACGGTATGTTCCTATGCTCGTTAATGATTTAATATTTTCACATCATATGTGGCTGATAAAATAGTGGCTTTTTATATGCCGCGTAAAAATGAGAGCGCCAGATCGCGCATTTGTCTTTGTGTCTACATTTTACTTCTCCACAGGTCATATTAGAGGTTCTCTGGATCCTGGATATTGGGTAAAAATTATCGGGATTCAGAATTATATATAGTTTTATTGGGGTAAGGGGAAATTGATGGTATATTATATATTGTCATTACACCATGACTTCGGATGACTCAGAGTTTGGCGATTTTTGTTTGCAATGTACTCAGTTTGAATAATAAAAATGTTAACGCACTCATTGCTCGTGAATTATCCGAATTTACCTGTACTTTTTCACTAACAATGAACTCGGCGGCCTCGTGTGGTATTGAAATTTCTCGTTTATTGTTAGTGAACTCGTGCAGGTAAATCCCTATAATTCCCTTGTTGAGTGTTTTAACCTGTAAATAACCCAAGTTATTCTCGCATTTTGATTGGTTCTCACCTATGATCTATTAGAGGACAGAACCACGATTCACGTCATCATTAAAAAGTTTTTCCCTCTGTCAGTTTTTAAATAGCGGAAGATTTGAGAGTTTAGATAATTACCTGCCTGGGCGAAAGAAAAGATCCAAAAAAGTCTTGTCGATGCATTTAACAGGTACTAGAAACAGGAAGAAGAAGAAAAAAGCCGTTTCTTTTTTAGGAAATGACTCAGAAAAAAATACTCGAGCAGTCTCAGTCGGTAGTCGAGCGAGATTACTCAAAAACAAAATTGGTCCCCAAATTAACTTTAGGGTAAGAAACCATTGTTTTGTCTCGTATACAACAAGCCCGATAAATGAGATGTTTATGACAAAAATATTTTTAAACAAGTTTCAGTCTGAAAATAATCGTTGACACAGATTGATGTCAGGAATGAAATATCAAAACATCGGTTTTTAAAATCGGTTAAAATAAGTCCGTTTCAGGGCAGAGTAACGAACAAGCATAACTCGCTACAGCTCACGGCTAACTGTATCGCAGCTATAAGGTGTCTCCGACACTGTATCAAAGTGATTTAAGAATCTCCAACCACACAGGACAGAAATTTCCACCGCGTCGCTAACGCTCCTTCCATTTAAAACTCGAACCTAATTGAATGACCTTCAGTGTTGACTCCAACCACGAGTTTTCCGAGCGTATTTTTTTCAACTACTGCAATATTAAAGGCAACGTCCATGCTTTTCAGCTCACAGGGCTGCTCTGATGACAAAAACTGGTGCTATTCTCCCACCATTTTCTTCAAGATTTCGCAATTCAGTGACGCACTCAGCTGTCGCCTCGTGTTACACGTTTTTGCTCTTACCACATTTTGACGTCATCTGTAATCTATTACTGAACGGACGCAAGGCAACATCGAATCTATTTGGTAATGGGATATAAAGATTAAAAGAAACGAGATCTTTACGATAACTACAGAAATTCTCGCGCGCTCATTGGCTTATTTTTCTTGTCAACATGCGGACAGACACATTAATTTCTAATTTATGTGACGTGGCCACGAGCGGGAGCGGACAATTTATCGTAAAAATCATATTGATGTCAGTTTTCCATGCGTCTGTCCTGTTCTTGACAATAAATTCCGTCTTAACATGGTAAAAGTAGTCCACTCGGCTATCGCCTGCTCTGACAATGTTATGACGACATCAGATGCATGAAAAACAAACTTCAGTTCGTTAAATCGAGTTGGAAAAACGCTTTAAATTGTTAGAACAGCAATTAAAGGGATACGAGATGTTTTGGACCAAGCGAGATACTCAAATACTGGGACCTCGTCAAGATTAAATGCAACATACAGTGCGATGAAAGGAAAGTGGAAAGGGCAAGATAAAATAACTGTAAACAATATATGTTCCTTTTCATTGAATACATTTATTTTAGGATAAAAATTGCATAAGAGAGGAAAGGGTAAAAACGTAGAAAATAAATGACAGCATCATTTTAACACATTGATGTCAGTTTTTCAGGGGTTTGTCATTGTTATTGATGATTAGTCTCGTCGTAACATTGTCAAAGTAGTCTGTGGATCCACTCCTCTATCACCGTGAATCGTTGATCCACAGCTACTTTGACAGAGTTATGACAAAATTCGTGATCAATGTCAGGACATGACGCATGAAAAACGGACGTCAATTTGTTAAACTGATGTTGCACTACTTTATACCGAGTAAAATAAAACAAGTTAAGATGATTCCCTAGTGCATTGCGCATTCCTACTGCGCACGATTTTTGTGTCATCAGTGCGCGCACATCAACGTGCGAGCGTACAAAACGTAAGAGATTTCCCTCAAACTAAGCTCGATACCGAGATAAATGCTCCTTTTCTTTTAAACGAGCACGGTGACCCCCACCCCCCCACCCCCCACACACTTTTTATTGGTGTATTTTACTCGTAATAGGTACACGAACAACATATTTTAGGAAGAAAAGAAGTTGAGTAGTTGAAGTTGTAGAATTTGTATATAGATAACCTAAAACTCTGCATTTGGAGCTAGGGAGGAGTATGAGATCATGAGGTAGCGGTTCAATTTCCTGGCATTATTTCCAAGATTGGGCAATTTGAAATCCCTTTGCTGAAAGATTATAGCCCATAGAAACGAATAGGCTCTAGGTTTCAGTAATATTCCTTGTTTTTGCTCTGTAATAACAATTTTTCCGGCAATCTCGTTCCCAGGGTCTCTCATCTTATTGCCCCCTGGGGAGAGCGGGGAGAGACCCTGGTTGGGTCTGGTCCAGTGCTACTTTGACAATTGAGAACATTAGGGAGGGGTCCTCTGTAATCACGCACTTTGTCGCGTTGAGCTTTGTCGCGCTGCGACCGCTATACTACCCGCGATGTTTAACAGTAGCCTTTGGGCCAAAATTTCGAATAGTATCTATTCCGACGTTTACCTAAAGTTTAGGCAAGTCTGTCTCGAGACATTTTACCGTGGCCATGATGTTGTTGCCGTTGTACCCGTTGGATTTATGGAAAGTCGAAGTGATAGTTATTCACTGTTGTATCTCCTTTGAATGCACGTGATCAGATTGATCCAAAAAAAAACATAAGAATGTCTCTAGATAAACGTACAGCTTTCTCAAAATAAAGCCACTTCAGTCTGACTGGAAAAGCTGGACAAAGATAACTATGATATTCGTGATTAGACGCAACACACTGTGCTTGCAAACAGTCTGAATAGCCGGGTTTGGCGTCACAACATAGACTGCAGATAAGAAATATGTTCGCATGGAATATATTAATCTTTGTCCCTGGAGAGCCAATGCTTAGAACCTTAAATCACATCTTACAATAGAAACGAGCAAAATCAAAGTATAAGCACATGATTAAATACAGAGATGTCAAACTCTGTGAAGCGCAGTTAACAGCCGAAACCATGCAGACCCATGACCTCTAAAAATGTTATAATGCGGTCAAAAGGCTTCACTCTACTTATAACTTGCATTTATCCTAATAGCATGGCATAAAGTACCCCTAAGAAACACGCGCGAAGCAAGGAAAGGTCAAGAGATCGAAATTTAAATCAGAACAGCAAATTCACAGTTATAGACAGTTGTCTAGAACCGTTGGAGTCTTGTAGGCCCATCACGTACATTGACTTATTATATAGGACACAATAAAACTGCGTTTTTCTTTTTCTAGCCTCCATTCGGCCGGATATAAATCCTTTCTATCAGCAACGATGGCAAAAAGCAGACCGCGACGAGTCGGCCATCCTCTTCGTGCTGTGCAAAGTTCAGCACGCCGACGGCTCAGTGACATTTGAGTGAATCTTTCACCGTCTCGCTCCTTTCGAAATGACTTCGGCTTTCAGTGATCAAGGCTCTGAATATTCTAAAATCATTCAATCACCTCTCGCAAGACTTCCATAGTAGACGTGGTTTTGATTCATTTCGCGGTAAAGATGACTCCAAGAAGAACTTTCATACGCAGCCTTCACGGCAGCGTGCAATTATTCTTTTGCCTTCTTGATCATGAGGAGATTTTTACAATACGAAACGTTCCTAACTGAACCAGACCACACAACCTACAGCAACTTGGATTTCCACTATCAGATGATGGATAAGTTTAGGAGTTGGCAAAATATCACCACCAGGCTAAGTGTAGACAAAATTCCTACTAGCGCGCCCCTCCCTTAAACAATTTACCTCCCAGATTCTGGGAAACACGTGACCAGACCCAACCAGGTTCTCTCCTCGCTCGCCCCAGGGGACGGTAAGTTCAGTTGTTCAAGTTTCGAACATTTCTCGCGCAACCAAGTAAAAAACTTACAAGTAACCCTACTGCCCGAGGCAGCTTTACGCTTGTTACGCTTCGGTAACCATACAATTAAAGCACGAACAGATAACAAAACTGGAAAATAATTCATTTCAAAAGCAAAAATATGACAAATTGTGAAAGAACTTGATGTTTTCTGGGTCATAATTCGCTGTTTTTGTCAGTATTGTGATCATATTTTGCTTTTGGGATCCAAAATAGAGTTGTCCCGGGTAGGCGAGTTGTCCCTAGCAGAACATTTACAAGGCGCTAGGGTTACCCTTGTGCCAGGGTAACCCTAGCAGTCAGCTAGGGTAACCCTAACTGCCTTGTAAATGCGTCGTTGAAAATAAGAAGAAATGTGAGAGTGCCAGGGTAACCCTCTTGCTAGGGTAACCCTAGCACTAGGGTTACCCTAGCTGCTTGTAAACAGGGCCTAAATGCAAGTTACTTATTTTTTCTCGTAGGAAAACATATCTATGTTGGGTTATCCTTATAACGGCGGGAACTGTACCGACAATATCACCTACTCACAAACGGTGAGATTTGCTTTTGCAATTGGGGGTTTTCAGATGACGTCACTAGAATTCAAACTAGAAAACAATCTCGTTCCCAGATCCCACGTGCCTTTTGGTCAGCACAAGACACGGAGCTCTGGAATAATTATTTTCCAGAGACCAAGATTTTAGGACTTCCGGTTTCACGGCGCATGCGTGGCTTGGCTTACATGGTGTCTAGAGATACAATCGATGTGGATACATTCCACAAAGGCATTTAATACCCACTGGAAAAACTAGGAAAGTCGAAATTTGGCTTTGAAAGAACAGCAGTATCAAATTTTAAAATCAAAGACACGAGGGCCGTGGGAACGATTTTCCAGAGCTCCGTGTCTTGGAGCTGACCAAAAGGCACGTGGACTCTAGGAACGAGATTGACTAGAAAACTATTGATCTTTCTGAGATTTTACTTTCATGACGTATAAGAGCAGCTGAAAACTACTTTTCGTACAAATTTTCGCTCAGAATGGATCCTTGGTTTTGTGATAGACTACGCTTGAATTTCTGAGCTTTTGCGTGACGCTGAATTTCATGACGGCCGAGACAGCTGCCATGTTGCTTAAAAAAGTGACTTGTTTCCGGGAATTTGGCAATCTGAACAGTTCATGTTTTAGGTAAATAGTATTAGTTTAATGTCCTTGAGTTCCTCAAGAGACAAATTTACGCTTTTGTAGCAAAAAATGTTTCTGTTGGTTTCCGGCTGCCATGTTGGAGCCCATCCGGATGGGCTCTAGCATGGCGTCTTCATACAAATCTCTATAAATTTGGGTAAAACATTTCTCCGCAGGTCTTGCGTAAGCAAAATTGATGTGACCTGAATCTTGGCAAGGGGCTTCGCACATTAACCTTCTTTCTTTTTCCAGTGTCTGGGCATTATCTATTGAGCAGTTTTGATATTGATTTTGCTCTATTTTGAATGGTGTGACGCTGAAAACCAACAATATGTTTAAATAAAGATGGAAGTCCTGTAGTTTGACGGACTTGCCCAGAATTTACTCCGGATATGGTCCTTTTTTTTAAATAGGGCTGTACAAGAGCCTGCGTTGCACAAATGATGAAGCGTGAATGCGGTTGCGCATCAATTGTCATGCGTCAACCGCCTGTATGCGACCCGTTCAATGATACAGAAGGTAATATTCATGTTTAAACAAAGTATCGCTGAGGACTGAAATGGCAAAAAATGTTAATCACTAATTTTTTTTTTGGGGGGGGCCCCCATTACGAAGAGGCCTTTTTAGGCTTGAAAATATTTGTAGACTTCGATTAAATTTTTAAGGAAAATTAGGCTTTCCTTTGCAATTTAAACAGCCAGTCATACATGTAGTACTGGTAATTACAGTTTCTTTTGTAGTAACCCTTTTTTGTAGAAACTCTTTCTTATAATTAACATTTCACAATATATTTAAAAATCTCTTTAGAAATTCTAGTTGTTTAACTATT
>JAEMPF020037556.1:12500-21284 GCA_022496165.2 Catalaphyllia jardinei | reverse complement strand
GCAACGTAGCATAACATAGTACAAAAATGTACAACAAGGGACAACATGGCACAACATAGCGCAACATAGCACAATTGATGAGTGTGCATCAGATCTGCACCATTGTTGATCACTGAAACACGCTACCGCGTATCCCTTTAAATAGTGTTAAGAGCAAAAGCGTGTACAGTTAAATAACCTATATATTGTAGGCTTCTCCTGTTTTGATTGGGAAATCATTAACAGAGAGTGAGAGTCGATTTTTAATTGTTACCTGACAGCGTCGCCAATGATTGCGCATGTTGTCTTCTGCACAATTGCCTATTATTAAAACATACTTTACACTTAATAGAACCAAACACAGCTAAATGACGGTTTTATGCCCCATTATTTCTACAAGGCATGTCCAGCTCTCACTCGTTGCGTCGGTTGAGCTCCGTTTGCTGGGGAACTAAATGACGTGACACACTCTGGCATATTTTGGCCACACAAGTGGCCGTTTATTATTGGTAACACATCTAACCAAAACGAACAGTGTTTAAATCTGTACGACACTGTTCCCAGCAAAGATGAGGGGATACCCCGGCGCTAGAGTCCGAGCACGAAGCGAGCGTGACGCGGACGCCCCCACCCGAAACCAACAGAAACGGGCAGAGAGAGCAAAACATCGATTATACAGCAACAATTTAGATATGGGGAAGCCTTGACCGCAGTCTCCGCAAGATAAGAAGATTAGCCGACAACTATCACGCTATGTCCGAGGTGATTACGCACTTGTGGACAGCGCGTGGGATACTTAATACTACAACGGTGTAACCAGTTGAATACCGGTCAAGGAAATGCTGTACTTAGTGACTGGTCTATGCAACTGTAACTGTAACAGCCGCATATATAGCTGAAAGTATGGCCTCTGCGTATACCCCAGCGTAATCTTACTAATATTACTAAATGATATTACGAGAGGTATAGCTCCTGCCTGTACCTCGGCGTATAGAGAAACTGATCAAATGAATATAGCTATATTATTTGCTATTACGAGAGATATAGCCCCTGCATATACCTCGTATATACCACTATCTAATATGACGAGAGGTATAGCCCCTGCATATACCCTCATATATATATGACTAGATACTGTTACGAGAGGTATAGCTCCTGCATATACCTTGGCGTATACAGAAACTTGTCAAATGACACCCAGAAATTGACTTTAATCGACAGGCGCTGAGTTTTTCATGTTCGTTTTCCGATGGTGGGCGTTCTAATGTAACGTTGGAAGGCATTAGACTTCCATCGACCAAACAACCTAATTTGCGCGTCCGACATGCCGTTGGCGGCTGCCCACGAAGCCGCACCTATACGAAAGCCGTGTGATTTATACCGTGTGTGGTCTAGATCACAAAACTGTAATGCCCCTTTAAGTGAGCGTATGAAATACTCTCTGTTTACTGGAGTGTCCAACAAAATAACGGACCGGAAGAGCAGCCTCGCAGTGCTAAATATTCCAGCAGACGCGATATGGGGCAAACTGTTTTTTTTTTTCCGGCAGACGAGTAAGTCCACTGGGCGCAAAGGATCGCTATGCTTGTAGTGAGTAAATGACAATTTCACTGGGTTCGTGTTCCCGTTTTGGTCGTTCATAAAAGTCACTTGATGAATTTGAATTAAATTACTTTGAGATAGACCAGGACGGGTAGTAATTTCACCTACTCTTAAAGCTGCAAAAAAGGCAAAGGAACACATAGCTTGAGCCAATTTCCTTTGGAATCTTGAAGGTTGGGTTAAGTCTAAGGCTGCTATTATTCTCTCTAACAAGGGTAACGTAGCCGGCAATCTAGTGTCGGCGCCGGCCGGACGTATTTTAGAATATCCTCTCAAAATGAGTTGTACACGATCCGATTTCGAGGGGTCCGGACAACCCACCAGCTTATGAACATAGCCGATTGCTGAGATATGTGTCAAAACGCTGGTAGGTGAATAACTTTTTTCGTACAAATATGCCACAAAGAGAGCTAATGTGGCGGAATTAACTGGAAATCGAACGTGATCGAGACGAAAATATATGCTTAAAATCTTTGAACAGAATCCACGGAAGGCGATACATACTCACTGAGGACTGGCTCAAACTAGCTGCAAGCAGGCGGGTTTAACGCAGTTAAATGACCGTTTTAATAATGATGTTATCAGTAAGAAGGCTAATAGATCCAAAACTATGTTCTTGGCAACTAGAAGAAAGGCCTACAACGTTGGTTAATTCAGCGTTAATTGACCATTATTCCAATTGTTAACATTGAGTTTAAAGACCATTTTAGTTCTCTGAGAGCGACGTTAATAAAAGCTCACCATATCTCCCACACAACTATTGATCATCACATTAAACCAAAAATTAATAATGAGTGTAACCTTGAGCAATAGATAAAAATAAACTATAAAATGCAGAACTAGAGTAAAGGCGTACGCAGTTAAATAGGCCTGCGTTGTAGATCACTTCGGTTATACACGTACAGTGAATTTGTGAATTTCAAAGTCCTTTCTATAGCCACAATAACTGACAACGTCGTTCAGTGAGTGCGCAACAGACTGTCTACACGATTAACGAAACGTACTTTACAGTTCTTAAAACGAAACTAAATAACGAGTGTAACTTTTACACAATCGTAAGGCCAGAATATTCTCTTCTTTTGCTGAAAATGTCATAAATGAACGCGCAGCTTATTTTTCACTGAAAAAGTAATAGTTGACTTTTAGTACCTAGTTAATCATGATCATTCCCCTCTCCTTATTCGAATCGAAGACTTTCTCTGTCTGAGAAAACACGACTTTACCCGTTACATTAAACACGTCACTTTCCATTTACTTTCTTCGGGTGTAAGACATCAATTTTGTGATATATTTATATAGCTGAAAACGATAACTTTTAAGTATTTACTTGATAGTTACAAACATTTAATTTAACTGGCAGAATTAAAAAAGATATATACATATATCTGGTCATTTAATTTCTCCTCTCCTTATTCACTGGAACCGTTGTCGGGAACGGAAACTGTAGTTGTTCCACGCGTCCCTATAAAATTAATACTATTCCCGTTTTTTTTTTGTTGACTGTCATGCTGTAATTCGTACGTTGCGCAAGGAGATATTGTCAAACAAAATTTAGCAAAAGAATGTCTGCTTTTGTTGAAGAACACAGAGTGTTGACCTCTCAACTTACTTTTTTTAACTTCTTCTAGGGGAAATTTCATTAAAATTGAGTGTCCTTTATAATGAATGATGTGCTTTGCTTTGCTTTTCTTCACTTTCCTTTTCTTTTAAGTGCGACTTATGTAGTGCCCACCGGCGTAACTGACAAATACGCTTATAACATAGCACGCACGCTAGTCCTATCTAATTCCTATTGCGCCTCGAGCGACTCTTAACGCTTCCTTCGTACTCTCCAAACTTCCCGCGTGCATCCATAACTCGATATACGCACGCTACGCATAAACAAATTCTTAGTTTAAGGACGTTCGTGCCCGGGCATCTCTAGTGTGCACGCTATTCATTAGGCACGCGGGTGCCACGTCATGTATTTCAAGCGCGCGCACCGAGTCAAAACTCAAAAAAATAGAGAGCTGATGACCTTTGTGGTAACTTGGTGACCCCAACTGTTTTTACGGCAGATCACTTTCTTTTCTGATTCTTTTCATTATACTAAAAAAAATCTGTAATTGGGAGGTTTTGATTATTTCTCATCTACTATTCAAACAGGGTCGAATTGGTGTATGAATACAGGTGTGCGTGACTTAGAAGTTGCAGTTTTTATGGCTACTAACTACCCGATGTAATTACATATGTAGCAAAGATCTAGCAAAGATCTATCAAAGAGGCCTATATATGCTGTGTTAAACACATAACTTAGATATGATTTTTCATCTTAAATATATGCCGATAGTAATGAATCCGGCCAGAATCCTCTCGAGTGACTGGAAATCCAAGAAATGCTATGGTCTGTGATACGCCTTATCTTCAACACCAGTTCGGCAACCATGGATTTTTTTCCTTTTTAATCTAATCTTATCATTTTCTACCTGCAGGCAAAGTTTTAACAAAAAATCTGTACGTGGGAAATTTTGGGCGCGAACGTCTGTAAGTTAAAGTTGTAACTATAAACTATAACTAAATATGAACACGTGCACAAATCTAAAAACAAATTATGTTTCAAGTGTAGATCTTGTAGCTCAAGTATTCCTTAAGAATGAACGAGAAAATGAGGCAGTACCTCATTAAGTAATCGATCAAGAACCTAACCTGGTGCGTCAAACTGTTTTCAAAACGAAGCTGTTTCCTCGTTTAAACAGTGAACGGAACCGAATCATTTTGAAAACGCTCCTCGTTTGACAACGTGTTGAAAATGGGCCGGTTTCAGAAGTGGTCTCGATCGGCGATCTGTAAACGAAAGGCGTAACTTCTTCGAAAGCTATGCGGTTAAAAATGAACCCTGTATGTGTAAACAGTGCGCGGGCTGCGCCTTCTCTGTCTTAGCCACATACGCGTGATAATAATTAATAATATTAACTTTATTTAAGTGTCGAGTGTATTTGGCACTGTAGTACTAATTGAGGACACTGTAAATAATTAACTAAATATAGCAAACAAAACCTAAACGACCGAAGACTTTATGAAACAACGCCTGTACATCTTAAGGTTATTCCTTAGTTTTGCATTGCGCATCCCTACTGCGCACGATTTTTTCACCATTTGCGCGCTTACATGAGCGTGTGCGCGTTCAAAATGTAAGAAGTAAGCTCGATAGCGAGATATATGCTTCTTTTCTCTTAAACGAGCAAGGTGACCCCACTTTTTATTTTATAAATTCAATGAGAACAATATCTGCAATAACTAAGAAAAAAATTCACAAAAAAATCTATGGCTATTTTTTTGGCAAATGAAATAAATGCTACAGATAGAAATGATGTAACGGGCCCAACAGAGCAAGTCCAACTTATGTTTCCTTTAAAGGATAAAAATATTAGTTAATAATGCAGGGTATTTAAAAACATTTTTGCTGGGACGTAGATGAATAAACAATAGAAGAAAGTCAAACTCTGTATGATATAGCACGCCGCATTGGAATATAATCGCGCTTATTTCTTGCACATGGAGATCACCAAAAGTCACCTTAATAACCTATTTGTCAGCATTGAGGCGTGAGAACAAGTACGGCGAACCCCTTCTTTTTATTACATTTTTAATATCTCCTTGTCTTGTAACAACAACATACCAAGTTTCATCGGAAATCTATGGCGGGTTCTTTTCCTATGGAATCACCTTACGTTTAGCTTACAAAAGAAAAAGACAAAAGGTTTAAAATGAGACTAAATATAACAAAATCAGAGAAAGATAATTTCTTTGTTCGTTCAGGGCATATTACTTGTCAGATCTATCCTCTTATGAGTTTAAATGTCGTCAATTTATCGTATTTTGCCAAAAAAATAACACTTTGTCACCAAAACCTGGAAGTGCGTATTTGCTACCAAAATGCGTATTTGCTACGGAATACGTTTTCCTAAATAAATCGTGAAAAAAGTCCTAAATTGAATTATTCGAAAATGGAGGTGGTTCATCTTTCAAAGCGCAAACCGCAGAAAGAAAAATTATTTTGTTAAAAAGAAAAGCAGGAGTTTTATGACGAAAAAAAGATTTGAGCATTCGTAGCCTAAGACAGGATGTTTTCAAAAATTGACCTGTGAAAGAATTAAAAAATATTTCAAATAGACAGGGACTTGGGTGGAAACTATTTATTCGTAAATGACCTTTGGAATCTGCAAAAATCGAAAATTTATTGTTTTTTTTTGGGTCTTTGTACCTACGACTGAGTATTTGCTACGTTTGTCGGACAAAACGCACGATATTTCCTTCACCAATCTTAACATTCGATGCATTTCAGTTTTGCTGTTAAAAACGCAGTGTAAAGGTAAGCTGTGCATCAAGAAAACACATTTTTACGTTTTTTAAAGTATTAAAAAAAGGAAAAGGAGAACAGGTAGCAAATACGCAGGTAACAATCTAGAGAGAGAGAGAGAGAGAGAGAGCGAGCGAGCGAGCGAGCTAGACACTTTTGTTACATTTTAGGGCACTCTGGTAACCTCAACAGGGCACTATTGTAACATAGGGCACTATTGTAACATAGGGCACTAATGTAACATTTTAAGGCACTTTGGTAACCTTCCTTGGGGCACTTGTGTAACCTTACAAAGGCACTTTTGTAACCTTCATTGCAACAGGAAGGGCACTAATAGAATAGGGAGTATTGCATTGTTTATTGTCTTTGATAAGTTGTTTTGATTTGCCTCTGACCATTTAAACAATAGTTTGGGTATTACTTGGTTGTTTTCTTTTCAAGAACGCTTCTTGTACTCACAGCCCGATCCAATAGCTTTTGGAGAATTCAAAAGTACATTCTTTTACCCTTTTACACAGCAGTTTCAGAAAGAAAAGAAGGGGAGCTGTATAAATTGAGTATGATTATTTTTGTTCAGTGATAAGCAGTTCTGAATAAACAGGGTACCAAATTGTTCAAGTGCCTTGAAATGATCAAGTCCTAATTTCTCCTTGATGCACAACCATTTTTTTATAGTAGTTAAATAAAAACATACTGATCAGTAAAGGGAATTACCGGTAAGGAAACTCAAATGATGATCTACCAAATTCTCCAACCCAGCATTGAAAACATGTAGTCATTGAAAGGAGGAATGAATGTTTGCAAACAACATTGGTTACCAACAAACTAAAGAACAATTTTTATTGTTAACAATCACTTTCTGTTCATTTGGGCTTTGTTCTAAGATAGTACACTACTAACATAACTTGAAATTAACAGTAATTCTAGAATTTAAAAGTGAACATGTTGTGGTGTTTGATGTTGCTACTTTGATATACACTGTGACATTCAGCAAGAACAGGAATTCATAACACAACTAAATTCTTACCAAAGAACATCTTGTTTTACAACTGCAATAAATGGTGAATCATATAGTTTACTTAATTTTTGCAAACTCATTCACACCATACATGTATGTTACTTGATTTCTTTCGCAATATTGAAGGCCCTCCAAGCCTCTGTTTTGACAAGAGAATTTGATGCTGCTATTACAGTGTTGTTACAGAATTACACCATAGGTGCTATTCATTTTTTGTAGCAACTTGGAGACTACCAAACTTTGTGTGACTGTAACTTCCATATTGTTACATGTACAAGTGAATTTGAAACACTTAGCAAGTCCTGCAGCTTAAGTTCACACTGTAATGAAATTCTCCCAAACTGCATGACTTCGTTGTTTGCATTACCTACATGTAACATAAACAATAACAATTCTGAAGTACAGAACCTTTCAAATAACTCAACCACAAAAGTACATGTACATGTAATACTACTAACCAGTGGTTTTTTTTTGAAGGTAATGGATAACAGCAGAGGTTTCATTAGAAGCCGGCAACCGGCGAAAATCGCTGCCTACCTTGTCAGAATTTGCCTTTTACCGCCACCTACTTTAATTTGTCTGTATTTTCACTCAAAGTATTAAAAAGATTCATCAGTTTGCTGCCTAATTTTGTTAGCTCAGACAGCTATTCTAAAACTTATTGAAAACCCTGTAATAGATAAATGATAACAGTGGTATGTAATGGGAGAATGGGTCGAGAGGATATATTATTTCTATGACAAAAAAAAAATATATATTACCACTATTTAGAGCTCATGCCTGTAAACACAAGCTAATGGAGTGTTATTCAGGCTAACTGGTTACCCAGAAGAGCTCTCCTGGTTAGTCTTTTTCATGTATAGGTGTATAGCACTCAAAATAGCCTGTTTACAGTTGGCTTTCAATAATGTTGTGGTAACATGATATGTTCTTTAAAAAATTGCTCATTACCTGCATGTATGCAAATTATTTGCTGCACTAGCAACATGTACATTACGTATGAGGTTTAAAAATGCACATAGGTTGTTTTATAAACTCAAGTATCAACTCAACATAAAACCAAACTGAAGGGAAACTGTTCACAACAGAAATACCTTCCAAATGGTGCCCTTTAATTTAATACCTACATGTACTTCCTTAACTAACCTAATGCTGTGCAACCTGGTCTGGTTTAGTTAATCACAGGAATTTCCTCTCCTCATTGCCTCCCCTATAGGTACCCCAAAACATAATTATAGCCCTTACATTTAATAAACTGAGCTGTGTTTTTGCATTGTCACGTTAATGAAAGACACAAATATAACTTAATTCCTGACAAGGGAGCCATGTATAGAGATACTGTAGTTTAAAATTGCTTAATAAACTGCTGTACAGACATCATGATTGTGACACATATCAATTATCCTGATCTAGCTATTAAAATAGCCCAAATCCAAGCACAAGGATCAACTTTTTTTCATTTGCTCTTGTAATTACATGGAAGCTAAGCCCTTTAAGCCCCATATTAACACACAAATTCTTCCTACTGGTCTTCAAACATTATTATGTAAATGATAGTACCTGGAAGTCTTTAAACACTGAGATCAATCGATTCAAATGGAAAGAAACTTTATCTGCAAATATTTTTGCTGCAGAATCATTCCTTATTGAGCATTTAAGGGTTGACCATACATGTGTTACTATACAGTGTAGTCATAAAAACATTGCTTTTCAAACTTGATACAGTACTGCAGTTGTTTAAAGTTTCCATCTTTAACATCACTAAACCAACTGCATGTACATATTTGTGTAGAAAATTGTGTAATGTACATGCACAGCCAATCCAAACAAGAGTGAGTGTGAAAGC
>JAEMPF020037556.1:0-5000 GCA_022496165.2 Catalaphyllia jardinei | reverse complement strand
AAAAGGCGGCTATCGTGACGTCATTGAATGATACGACACTCACAAAGGTGACATACGGAAAATACGCCACTCGGGTCCCGGATGAAATGACATGTGGAATCTACGAGTGGTTTAGTTCCCAGTAAAACACTCTCCTCAATATAATAAAATAGAGAAAAAAATATGGTCATGTATATTAGTTATAAATCAAAAGTAGCCTAAGAATAAAGATACAGATACAGGTAAATATTTACCTTTTCTGAAGAGTGTGCTGTGGATTGGTCCTTCAATTCCAGCCTTTTTCCAAACGGACTGAATAGCTTTGCTAATCTGGCCTGATTCCAATTTCTTTCCATTCCAAGATGGGAACAATGGTTGTTCTTTGTCTTCTGCAATATATGGCAGCTTTGATCTCACTTGTTTTATAAAGATATTGATCCAGTTTTGCAGATTGCCAGTGAGGACAACTTGCGCTGGGCCGTGGACATGAAATGTTTTATGTTTCATAACATTCATAATGTATCGGTCATCTTCTTGGTAACCGCGTTGAAATTCTTTCACAGTCATGTTTGACAGCACTCCTGCCCGGTTTGCATTGTCGATTGAAATTTGCACCAGAAGAAAGTCCCTCAGAAGAGTATACTGACTTTGGGTTATCTCAATGCTGTGTGCTCCACTTAATTTTCCCAGCAAAATGACAGCATCCCTGGCAGCCTGACTTCTTTCAAACTGCTGGATTTTTTCAGGTGTAACAAGTTCAACTCTGTCTTCCATCTTTTCCCACTTTCTTTTCTGGCTAGATCTCTTGTAGGAAGAAGACCATCTCTTTACCTTTTCCATCATCTGAGTAACCAGCTCGGTGGTGGCATCAATTTCTGCCTTTTCTGCTAAAACATAGCTGTAGAAATGACGCAGGCTCATGAAGTACGATTTGATTGTTTGAGGGACGTACTTCTGTTCTGCATACTTCATGAATTTGTCATTCAGTAGGGAACAATCGAAAAGCGACGTTACTCTTCTTTCAGCATCAATCAGAGATAAAATGTTTTTTACCTGTGACACATGTTGTTTTGCTGTTTTCTCATCTTTTTTATCTCCATCAGGTGATTGTAATCAATTGGCAAGCCTGACTAACACTTCAGGGTCAGGACTCTCACTGCTATCCACATCATCTTCAATTAAAATCACATAATCACATGTGGATGAAGTCTCAGTTTGTTCAAAATCTTCCAAGTTGATTTCTTCATCTTCATCATTTCTCACAGTATTCACTTGAGGTATATCAGGCATAGGTGGATAAAATTCAATTTTCTTGACAGCAGCAGCTCTCTTTTCAATCATCTGAACTGAATAGGGCCTTGTGGGTTGTGGAAGAGCTTTGCCTAACAAGGTCTTGTACTTTGATGACTTTGGACTGAAACCATGAACATTTTGCAAATGTGCAGGTAACCTTTTGACCACTGCAGAACATCCTACCATTGGACAGCATCTCTTTTTGTGGTAATCCTTGTTGCGCCTTTTTTGCTCCTGCTCATCAGCATTTGTTTTTCCTTTCAGTTGAAAACGAATATTTCTTACGTGAATTAAACCGCAATACTGCAGCACGAGCTTGATGTTTTGGCCAACCATGCACTTTGAGCAAATGCCTTGGCAGATGAACAACAATCATATCACAGTAGGGTACTGGGCATCCTTTTTTAATCCTCGCTTTGCATGGACGCTTTTTCTCTTTAGACTGGTCAGATTTGTTCATACTGGTATTGGCTGATTCCTCTTCCATAATTCTTCCATCTGAATCACCTCTCACCAATTCACAATCTGAAGGTTTGTCACCACTTTCATCACTACTTGACTCCTCATCCTGGTCTGGGTTATGCTCTGATTCATCTCCATCCTCTTCGCAAGACATGTCATGACGATTGTGTCCATGACTTCCTCAAAGCAACAGCTTTTTGGGATAACTAAAAAAGCAATCACATATTAAAACCCACTATCATTTTACTATACATGTACAACATAGAAATTCAAGTATACCATGTGCATGTAAGAAGGTTAGCTATTATGAAAACCACTGGGGAACTATGCCTGAAATAATATTAATACATACATGTACATTGTATATTTTAAGTTTCAGTTCCCAATGAGGAAAGGCAAAGAAGACAAACTTCTAGACATTCCCAGCAATAAAGAGGGTATTTTTGTCCACCTCCTGTCACACTTATGTGCACTGGAGGGTGAAGCTGGTGGAAGGAAATGACTGTTCAAGGCTTAAAGAATCTTAAACCTGGGCAGTTAATGATAGATCTCTGCCAATTTTAAGTTTAAAACTAATAATCGATGACTAAAAACCCATGGATTGCTCGTCGATTATTCATACAGTGTAGATGTCATTGATCTACGAATAGTTATGTCTGGACCAGAATATTGTGACCTTTAAATGGCCCCACGACTGCACGCATAAACAAACCATGCTACAAAAACATTACAAATCTATTTAATACTTAGATAATTTGGTTTTATCAACTGAGTTGATAATGTGAATTAGCCACCGTAAAGAGATTCAGAAGCTGACGTTTCGAGCGCTAGCCCTTCGTCGGAGCGAATCGAGGAATTGTGGGTTGTGTGTGGTTTATATACAGAAATATGGAGCTACGCTATTGGTTGGTGCCTGGCAACGTGAAAAACAGAATAAATTAGTTAAATGAAAAACGTTCGTTGATACCATGAGGATTAAGAGTGCCGATTTGAAAAATAAATTTTTGTTCTAGAGTTTTGCGGCTTTCTGTGCTTCCTTGATGTAGGGAGAGGCCGCAGACTGTCATATGTTGCGTAGAATGATTCGGCAGATTAAAGTGTCTAGCGACTGGTTTAGATGCGTTTTTGTCGTCTTTCTCTACGTCACGAAGATGTTCCCGAAATCGGTCGCCTAGTCGTCTACCTGTTTCGCCGATATATAACTTTTTGCAAAGGGTGCAAGTTATACAGTAGATGACATTGGCTGAGGTACAGGTAAAATGATCAGTGATCTTAATAGATCGCTTGGGTCCCGACAATTTTTCAACGTTGCAAATGAAAGGACATGTTTTGCATCGTGCGCGTGCACATTTAAAAGTACCGGGTTGTTCACTCGTTTGAAAAGCACTTCTGACTAAAATACTTACCCTCTTTGCCATCTTTGTAAGTTAACTTCAAAGGGGGCCTTACGCCACACAACTTGGCTTGAAAGCCTCGAAAGTTCAGAACACAGGCCAAAATTATCCACCATGTGGTCGCCAACCTTTTACCACTTCATGTAAAACCTTTCATTCCGTCCCTTTGTTACTCGTGTCAGAGATGATGTCATGCCAGATCAGAGATGTCAAAAAAATTGGGGGAGTGGGAGGTAACCGTCCTTGGATACCGAAAGACCACACTGTTTTTAGAAACTTAAGACATGTAATACAATATCCCCTTCATTGCTTTCACTGAAAAAGGAAGTGAAATGGAGATCTCTACATTTTGCGTGCTTGATTCATGATGTGGCTTGTAAGGATGCACGGTAACTAGGGCACGAACGGCTCGCCATCGACTCTCCAGCCCATCAGCTCATATCTACAATGCAGTGAACACACTTGAGATTTTAACTTAACATAAGGGTTAAGTTTTTATTTGTTTTCTCCCCAATGGAACTGAAAGAGACAGCTTTACATGCTTGTAATTTGAATAGATCAAAGAGCTAGAACTTTTTTTGTAAACCAGAAAGAGAGTTCATAGTGCAACATAACACAACATAACATAACCTAGCAAAAAAATTCACAACGTAGCGTAACATACCACAGCATAGCGAAAGGTAACATAACATAGCAAAACAAGGCACAACATAGCACGGCATCTCTTAAAATAGCAGAACATAGCGCAACATACATGTAACAGAACAAAGCCCAACATAAGACAACATAGCACCACAGATCTCAACATATGGCAGCATAACACAACATACTACAACTCAGCGCAACATAGCACAACATAGGACAACATTCTTGAATGCTTTTGTCACTTCCTTGAATGCTTTCTAACAGAAACAAAAAGCACGCTCAAGGCTATTTTATTGGTGTTATGATAAAGTTCTACCTATATTTATAGAGAAACGGCTTCAACTGACAATTTTATTCCTAAGTTGCGCACCTGCAATGTCTTGCATTGTACATGTTTGCGTCTTTGCAGTTACAAAGCTCTTTCTTATGATCCTTGGTGTGAATTCTTTAAATAAAACTATGTGCACCACTGGAGGTCTTGTTATTAGTTTTGCCATAGAGAACACTTGTTGCATTGGCACTTTGTTATAAGCCCCAATAGGACGCTAGCGCAGGAACATCCTCTTAAAAAATCTTGCCTAAGCCAGACCCGTTGATGTTTCTATCCTGATGGTGTATTACTATAGCAGGTTTCATCTGGGGTTTTCTAAAACAAAGCATATAATTATGCAAAGATGCACCCTTTCTGAATCAGACTCATAATTACAGAAATGGAATGATGAGTAAATCGCTTTTGTCACAAGGGTTTATGAGCATGCTTACATACTGTACCTAATTATGGATGTCCCAGTATTAAGCTCCAGATAGAAAACCGTCGCCTGTGGCCTACTTTTTACACTAACTGATCGAAACTTTTGGCGATGAAACGTTTCATTTGTAACTCATTTTAGACTTAAGCATTTGATGTTTCACTAAAAAGAACTTAGAGTCTCTTGCTATTAGAATATCTTGCAAAACGGGCACTTCTGCACCCCGTATACGCACTTACACCAGGTAAGACATAAAAGTAATTTTTTGTGCTAAAGATTTAATGAATTTAAGTCAAATTTTAATGCCGAAATGTGTGGTAATAACACTAACTCTTGCGCAAGTTTTGTTATGTTTTGTCAATTATGCTTGCCGAAATTAGATGTCGAAGTTCGAATTGTCACTTTGAACGGTTTCAACCAAACCTGAAACACCAACTCGACTTGAAAGTGTATGCTTTACTTGTTATTTTTTTGAACG
>JAEMPF020037555.1:10000-23612 GCA_022496165.2 Catalaphyllia jardinei | reverse complement strand
AAAAGTTTGGTGATTTACAAAAGTCTCTTGAGGAGTTGACGAAACTCTCTGTGGCCTCTGTGATAAGGAAGATGCTCGATTATGCGGCACGGCCGCTTTCAGAATTTAACAAGTACGAGGCGATTGATATTCTGGAGACCCTTCAGAATACCTCCAGGGATAATCAGGATGAGAAACGCGATTTCTACCGCCTTGTGTATCAGACAGCCAGGGCAAAGGTAGACCTCCCAAGGGAACATTTTCGCGCTTTGGTTCTGCGCCTCCTCGGGGACAGAGACCATACGAAAGTGTACGAGGCGGTTGCGAAGGTGGAGAAAGCGATGACTGGGAGAAGCCCGTCGTCTGAATCTTCTTACCGTGAACGTGGTGTTGCCCCATATAGAGGTCGGGGCTGGAGAAGTGGCGCTCCCGTCCAATGTTATTTTTGTGGAAAGTATGGCCACATTATGGCAAGGTGTTATGCAAGGAGAGGTGCACAGCAGAGGCCCTCAGCGACCCTAGGTCGTGCTAAAGATAACAAGTTCTAATAGGTGTACTAAACCACTGAAGCGCATGAAAGGAAAACAAGTGGTAATAACAGTGATAATCATGTTAATAACAAGTTCAATGAGCGCAATAAACATTTGAAACTTGTCCGGTTTTTTCGATTGGATGCGATTCTTAAGTGGTATTCGGTTAGTATCGCCTTTACAAGGGAAGGTGGAGGGGTCGGTAACACCTGCCTGTAACATTTGTTTGTTTTTCCCTTCTGTTCTCGCACATTGTTGTTGTTGTTTTTTTTTTCTCTTACCTGTACTCTAGTCACAGAGAGTTGAGAGTTTTGAAAACAGGGTATCTCAAAACCCTCCCGGTCATACTGGGTCAAGACTGTCCTCTCTCTGCTGGCTTGTACGGGGTTCTTTAAAAAAAAAAAAAATCCTTTTTTCCCCTTAGGCAACATTCTGGTTATGGGAAAAAGATGACAACTTTGATAACTTTATCAACAACTTTGGTGATCGCGCAGGTGCGATACAGTGGATAGACGTAAGGGGGAACCCCGTATCGGTCAGCAGTGAGGGGACAGAAAATGACCAGTTGATGCAGAAAACTCGACTAGTTGAGAATGGAGCAGTTATCGGGCATGTCGAAGAGTTGCTATTTCGGGATCCTGATACTTTTGTGGCGGGGGAACTTCACAAACGCATAACCCAGTGGGCAGAAATCGCGAAACTTGCTCCTTCATCACACCAGGAGGAGGTATTGTCTTGGATTGGGAATAAGGTGTCAATATTCCCATATTTCAAACACTTTAAGGGAACGTTCAAGGGGGAACATTACGATTCCGACCGGCCACCCCACAGATTGTTTAAAAATAATGTATCCTGTAAACAGTTTGGGGAGTTTGTCAGGACGACACTTTTAAGTCGTCTAAAAACTGGTGCGATCTCTTTGGTGGGTAAGGTTGGCCAAGTAACCCCGCCTCAAATTGTACTACCGTTGACGGTTGAGCCATCAAAGCCGAGACTGTGTCATGATGCGCGGTACCTAAACTTGTGGATGCTAGAGAAGCCTTTCACCCTGGATAGGGTGACAGATTTGCCTCGGTATGTTTTCAAGGACTCTTATCAGACCGTCCTTGACGACAAATCTGGATACGACCACCTTTTGCTGTCGGAAGAAAGTCGTACATATTTCGGAATCCAGTGGGGTGGTTGGTACTTTACATATAACTCCCTACCGTTTGGCTGGAAGATCTCCCCTTATGTGTATCATTCGACGGGCCTTATGGCGTCTAATTTTCTGCGCTCGTTGGGGATCCCATGTCTCCTATATATTGATGATAGGCATAATGGTCAACTCCAGGTGCCACTTAACGAAGGGGAATATGGTACCCTACACTCTGCAGATGAGCGTAATTTGGCGGCGGCCAAATCAGCAGTATTTCTTGTGGCGTTCTATTTGGTACGTTTGGGATATTTTCTGGGCCTAACGAAGTCAATCTTAGCCCCCCAAAAGATGGTCCCTTATCTTGGCTTTCTCGCGGACTCCAGTAGGGAAGTTTTCCACCTGATCCCGGACAAAAAGCGCAAGTTCCTAGAGCTGATCCGAGAGACATTAGGCTCGAGTTATGTTTCGGTCAAGACGCTTCAACGTTTGGTCGGCAAGTGCGTCTTCTTTTCCCTGGTTGTTCCAGCAGCGCGTCTGTTTACTAGAGAGATGTCGGCAGCAATCTCAAGGGGTATGCGCACAATGAAACCAATGGCGATCCGGGGTGCACTGCGCGATGAGATCGCCCATTGGTTATTTCTAGAAGGGTGGGATGACCCTCTACCTTGGTGCGAAGAGAAACATCTTCAGATTAACATGGCAACGGATGCCTCCCAAACCGGATGGGGTGGGGTCATCTCTACGCCTGTGAAGCAGGAGGCATCTGATTATTGGTCAAAGGATGAGATGATGCTGGATATCGCGACAAGGGAAGCCATGGCAGTGGATAAGGTCTTACAAGCCTTTAAACATCTTGTCCAAGATTGTCGCGTCGATGTCATGATTGACAACCAGGCAGTCATGCATGCGTGGACTAATCAAGGAGGCAAAAGTCATGATTTGAACGAGGCTATCAAGGCATTATTTTTTACCACTGTGGACCTGAATCTATTATTACGCATGTTGTACGTCCCGTCACGGGAAAACCCGGCGGATCCCCTTTCTCGCAGGCTATCTTCTTTGGACTACACACTAACACCGGAGACCTGGAGTGAGGTACAACGGGTCTTTGGCGGTCTGAATGGCCACTCAGGTGATTTGATGGCCCTAGATTCAAATGCTATGACTGACAAACAAGGGAATCATCTTCCCCATTTTTACGCCGTGGCCCTCGCCATGCTCGATTGGGGTGAATCTGTTTGCACAAGATTTGACGAACTTCTCTTCTGTTATGCAGCGTCCATATGTTTTCCCGCCAAATGGCTTAGTCGGCCCAGTCTTGCGTTTTCTCCAGTCTTACCGACAGCCATGCACGCTTGTGGTTTTGGATACATACCCAAGGAAGTATTGGTGGCCGTTTTTACAATGTATCTCCAGAAAAACGCAAAAGATGGCAGATCTAGGTGATTCGCATGCTTTGTTAATCCCTACGAAAGAAGGTTGGAACAATGAAGTCAAGATCCCAGGGGAACTGTGGGCTTTTCAGATAGCTTTTGAGTAGAACTCATAGCAGTGACATTGCTTTCGAATTGCGTGTAAATATTTAACTGGACTGGGGAAGCCCCGACATGTGGGGGGATCCCTCGTTAGAGTCATAAGCTGTTTTTTCTTTTTCTTCTTTGGCTTGGATAAATCCAATGTAATAACTATAACATGTTGGAAATAAAACGTTCCTTTGATAGACGACAAACGTCTCGCCTTTCTTTCCCCTTATTCTGTCAAAGGTGTGGCTATAATCGGCAAGTCTTGACAAAAGCAAATGTCGAAAAAGTTAACGTCGATTTGGAGTGCATTGATCAACGTTTACGGCAGCTAAGGGACTTTGACCGTGCTACTAGCTATGCTAAACAGAAAGACTCGTTACAAAAAGAGTTTGAAAGCTTTCTGGCCTCACTTCCGGGACATGTCACTTTGGCCACTGTGACCCCGCCTGATGTTTCTCGTTTCCTTATTTTTAAGGATAAGGATGGGAAAACGCAGATTCACCGCAATGGTTGCGACCATATCGGCAAAAAGGGACGATTTTCGTGTGGATGCGCAATACGTTTATCTTACAAAACCATTGACTCATATCGGTAAGTAACGGGCCATTCTTCACTCTATTGGACGAGATGGCGAGTGGGACAAGCGCTTAGGCCTTGGTAACCCGGCGTCTGACAAATCCGTGAAAGATTTCCTGAGGCTGGTAACCGCAGAACAACTGCAGGCCCGTATAACACCGAAACAGGCTGCGCCGTTCTTTGTTGACAAATTGACACAATTATGTTTGCACTTAGAAAGAAAACTGCAAGGGTCTAGCAAGGCGATTGACAGATTCATCATAGCCCGCGACCAAGCATATTTTAAGCTGGCCTTCTTTAGTGGAGATCGGCCAGGGGATTTGGGACAGATTAAGGTTCCTGAAATCCTTCGTTTCCCCAATGATGACGGGCTTCTCTTTAACCACATTTGGGGGAAGACGTTGAGGGAGGGGGATGAAAATGTGTTTGGTGTTAGAAGAAATGCGCAAGCGGAAATCTGCCCTATTCGAGGCATTGAGTGCTACATGGAAGTGACTCGTGATATGAGGGTAGATTTAACGTGTGGCTACCTTTTCTGCCCAGTTACACCAGATTTGGGTATAAAAGACGCCCCCTTTTCCTCCTCCGCAGCCGAGTCACGGTTAAAGAGCTATCTTAAAGAAATGAGTGCGGATAACGGTGAGACGCTCCACGGTTTCCGGTCAGGCTGTGCAATTACCCTGGCCCTTACCGGTGCGGACCTGGCTAAAATCATGGATCACGTGGGATGGTCAAGGCGCCACACGGCGTTGTACTACATGCAACTAGCGAAAGTCTTAAATCCGGCAGGGGCCTCGGCAAGGCTCGCTTCGAGTGTTGGCTCCGAGCCATCTGCCTCCTGGCAGGACATTAATGAGCTAAAACGTTTTGTGTGTGCCTTCCCTGCAACCAATCAGGGGAAAAGAACCTACGCAGAAGAGTGCCTGTGAGGTACGATGGAAATCTACCTCCCAGAGTTAGGGAATTAGATCGGGGTTTAGTTTTGGGGAGTTATGATTTGGTTCAGGAAGAGGGATGCCTCTCTTTTGACGGTCAACGATGGGCTCCTCCCCAATACTAAACAGCTACCTAAGGAGACCAACGTTGGACCGGGTAGATAGAAACAGACTTAGTGACATTAAGTAACAGGAGCCAAATTTATCCCCAATCTTATTGCGGTACGACAATGGATGCAGTGTTGGATAGTTTACTATTCACACTGCATACATTAAAGTGACGCATATAAGATCAACACGTGTGAATAAATTATCACTTTGGCTCAACTGCAGCACGGGGAGGGATCGTGCGGATACGGGGCGACGAGGTGCTTACGGGCAAGCCCTGGGAACTAATGCTAGACTAGTTATCTTTCCCTCCCTCCCACCCTTACTTTTCTTTTTCCCACACTGTGACCGTTGTCGCGTCGCCAAATTTATCCCCAATCTTATTGCGGTACGACAATGGATGCAGTGTTGGATAGTTTACTGTTACGTGTGGAGATTCAATTCTCCATGTCCTGGTGGACTGGGATTATCAAATTTCTCCCCCCCCTCCCCCCAAGAAGACAAAGGCATCAAATGCCTGGGATACATGTATGCCCAGTTTTTGAGGGGGGAGGGGAGGGGATGTTGAAGCTTTGATTTGACCATTACGTAACTGATTTGATATATTTTTATAACAGTAGGATTTTTAATTGTATGATACTGTTCTTTTAACAGATTTTAATATTACTCATATATTTCAGTCCTCATCACACTTAAGGCATTTCACAGTTAACTAAAGGTTCTTTTTGCCAACTTAGGTCAGGTTCTGGAAAAGTCGTCCAAGAGTTCTATGAGGAGCTATCTGAAATCTGGAAGGGTAGCCCAGCTACAGAAATGCTATCATGTGGAATAAAGTCGTCAAACCAGCAGGGCAATATAAGCAGTGAAAGGTCCATAACTCCAAGTAGTATTAGTGGCACAGATTCAAGCCTTTGTGAATCCGATGATGAAGATTCAGCATGTGAACACCAGGGCAATGACATGGTTGAAAACCAAGGTGTTTTTATCTGTTTGGTTGATTTTGTTTGCAATTGCTAAGTTTCTTCCAACTGTCTGTCTGATTTAGGGTAGGTTGAAGCGGGGGATGGGTTATTAGAGTAGTAAATCCAAAGAGTATGAATTCATCAAAACATTATTTAGCTGTGCCAATCTAGAATTCATTTTTATTGCTTTTGTGGTATTTTTTTGTCTGTCAAATTTATTTCCCTTTTGTTTTTCTTACACTTCAATTAATCAGAGACCAGAAGGGGAACTAAAAGGAGTTTGTCAAGTACCCCAAGAATTGTGGACAACAAGAGGAAACACCTAGAAAAGCCACTCTCTGCTGCCAAACGTGATGAGGTTTTAATGCGATCAGCACGAGAGGATCTTCAATTAAAAAAGAAAACTATGGAACAACTGCAGGAATCCCAGGCATCTTTCCAACAACTGGCAAGCTCTATGACCTCATCATTGCAATCTATAGGAAGAGGGATAAGTGAGGGACTAGGGCTGTTAGCAGTAGCATTGAATCCAAATGTAATGCAGTACCAAAATTCAATGCGTAATCCTCATCAAAGTCAGTTTGTCACATACCAGCCACCACAGGCTCAATATCACAGCAATTCATTAGGTCATTCAACAGGGTTTGGGCAATATCCCAACACACAAAACTGCTTTAGCAGCTACTCACCAATGACAAGTTCTGTACAGCCATTTGATAGTCATAATATTGAAGAAAATGATCAGCCAAGTAACTTTGAGCCGTCATATAAGTATTAAAGAATCTGAACAGTTTTCTTCAGTACTGTTATTGTTCAGATGTTAGGTTTTGGTGAAAGCCAATGGGAAATTGAAAGTTATGCCAAAGCTCACTTGGATAAAAGTATTTTTGTTGCTGTTATTCCTTAAATGTTGGGTTATGATAAAGTCGTCCATAAAACTTGAATAATAGTTTATGCTTGATGTTTTTATAAGCAAGGTTTGGATGTTGCTAAAGTAAGGTCCAAATGTGGAATGAGGAACGAGGAATGGGAAATTATACTTAATGCATGTAACACATATGAATGCTAACTGTAAGCAAACTAAAGAACAGTTTCCCAGGATTTTGTTCCATTACTGTTTCACTGTAAATAATTTTACTTCTACTTGCTTGAGGTTAGCTTCCATTTATATTACTTTCCACATTTTTTTTTTAACATCCACAAGGTTTTGATGTTACAGGAAAGTTCTGTAAATTAAGAGTGCTAGTTGCATCATATAAAACAGAAACTGCATAGTTTTTATTTGCTATGTTAATTAATAATTGTCATTGCTTAAAATTATAGGGCATATCAACTCTAATATGGGAAAATACATGTATGAAGTACATTGACTGGTACCGGTACTTAATAAAATTGTGTTTTTAACAAACACTGAACTATGATTGCATTGAACACAATAATATTAGGGGCAGGCTATTAGAAAAGTTATGGGAGAGGGGGAATTTTTGAGTTGCATGAATTTGTTTTTATTAACATTTGTGTTCTTTGCACGCATGCCCCACCCCCCCTCCCCTCTTCTCCCCTGGCTATAACTTTTCTATTGGTAGTCCGTCCCTTAGCACATTTTGTCTTCATAAGATTTGTGGCTAACCCATCGTCTTTGCGCATGTACATTACATGTGCTCTTTCAAGAAATCAGTTATGATCTGACGATAATAGACACCAGTAGCAGTGTTGTGGGTGTACAGTCTATCTGGTTGGTTATGATGTGAACAACATCTGTCTGAAATATTCAATTGCATCTGGCGTTCAACATACTCTTCATTAAGCTGGCATCCCTTCAGTTCACAAAAATTATGGAGAATAAAGCATGTGTGTATAACAACAGGTACATCCTCAAGCTTAATGTCCATGGCTCTATTTAGAATTTGCCAACGAGCTTTCAGTCTTCCATATGCACACTCAATCTGATTTCGTGCAACCCTCAGTACTTGATTATAAACTGCCTTTTCGTTATATGCTTCTTCTCCATATTCCTTCATAACATTTGGTAAGAGGGGATATGCTGGATCTGTCGGTGCCAGGCAGTAGACTACGATAGGTCATAGGAAGAGTTTTCTCTACGAAATGTTTGTTTAACTGTGAATTAGCATACACTCTAGCATCGTGTACACTTCCAGGCCACATTATTTCCACGTCTAAAAATACACCTCTGTAATCACAAAGTGCTTGTACATTTAAACTGAACTTCATCTTATAACAAAAATAATCATGACTATTTTCAGTTGGTTGCTTGATTGGTATGTGTGTCCCATCAAGGCAGCCAAATGCTTGAGGAAACCCAAACCGATTTTCAAAGCAACCTATCATTCCCTTCATTTCATTAACATCTTTAGGTAATCTTAAGTATTCAGGGCCCAATACAGCATTTATACTAGCACAAACGGCTTTTACAGTTCTCGATAGGCAAGGTAATGAAACGCCAAAAGTATTACAAGTCATCCGATATGAACCTTGATCCTTCAGGTAATATAATGTCATAGCAACTTTTTTCTCCACACTCATAACGTCAGCTCGAAAATTTCGTGGATCAGGCTCAAGAAGAGGTCGAACGTTCTCAACAAGTTCCAAAAAGGAGGCCCTATCCATCCTTAGATTTGAATGCCATTCTTGTTCCTCCAAGACACCAGTCCACAGATTTATCCACCATTGTTCAGTACGACCAGGCCTAACCCAGACACGTCGGTTTTTCCTACGTTTGTTTAGCCTGCGAAGTTTGGCAGCTGCTCTGTTAAAATCGAAGAAAAGTGCACGGTGGGTGGCGTGGAGCTGTTGCTGTTGGAGCATGATCATAAGCAGTAAAAATCCATGCAGCTGCGCACAAGCAAATAACATTGGTAAAATGGCTGATAACGTAAACACAAATTGATGATGATTGCATGTTTCGTCCGCCATTTCCCTCACTGACAAAGTAGTCACCAGTCCTTCCAACCGAGCGAAAAGGAACTGACCCGGGTCAAGCGAAATCGAAGCAGCCCTCACCCAGCCCGGGCTCGTGTAAACGTAAAATTCGACGCCGAACTGACCCGGGTCGGTGTTCAACCCGGGGTCGTGTAAAGAGGCCCTAACTTGTAACCTTATGGGGGGGGGGTGGCTTTCTTCTCGTCAGCTTTTGATGGAAGAGGGTTGGATGAAAAGGATGCTTATTTAATATCTTAAATCAGTAGGAATATAAACTAAACACAGGTGGTAGAACTTGTAGAAAGATCTGCCAACAATAGAAGTACAGAGTGGAAAATAATTATACAATATTTTGTATGATGCAGATGGATGTGAAGGCTGTTAGTCGTGCCACAGATGATGTCTTGGAAGCTTTAGGATTAGTAAAAACCGGGGACAGAGTTAGTCTTCAGGCTTTTTGTAAGACGAATCCTGGTACAGAGGAAGCAAGAGAACATAAAGGGGACAAGAAAAGAAATCTTCTGGAAGCTTTCCTCAGCCGCAAGAAAAAAAGATCAGTGCAAACCTCCAAGAGGTCTGTTTCTTCCCATCCAGTTAAGCCTGCTAAAGAGAAAACACGGAAAGTGCAGCTGGGTTGGCTTCATTGGAATGAAAAAGCAGGGAAATTCCAATCCGTGCGAATGTTGAAAGGTGGAGGTTCTAGAGATGTAGACATGCCTGTCGGGGCCCAAAAGGATGAGATCATAGCAGAATGTGTGAGGCTCTTTTTCCCAAACGGCTCAAGTAAGTGCTTAGGACAGGCTACGGACATGGACTTTGGCTTGGCAAACTTCAAAACAGAGGCCATAGATGAATCTATAATTGTTGGTGGGTTAGAAGTTCCTTTTACTCTGTTAAACTACATAGCAGCACACAAAATGTGCAAAGTAAGATTGTACCTGACATCTCAATATAAACCAGCCTTGAACCGTGGAGTTGATCAATCTGATGTTGAAAAACCAGTTGAAAATGGCTCTAGCAGTGATGATGAGGCTGAGGTTAGGCCCATGTTCATAACAGAAAACCAGTTTGTGCATGCATGGCATGATGCTTTGATTGGATCTTCTGAGGGACGTGACATAATTAAGAGTGAACAGGACAATGCTTACCTGGCTTCCCTTGCTAAAGATAAAGCTGATCATGAAGCAAGAAGGGAAGCCTTAGAACGTGATTTAATGGAGTGGCAAAGGAAGGAGTCTGCGAGTTCTCAAAGAGCCAAATCCTCCATGTATTACTGTTCAGGTACGCCATCCAACTATGGGACTTTTAAGACGTGGTTTTTCCTCCTCTGATACCATGATGACAGTGTATGACTGGGTAGGTTCACAAACAACAGAACTGGAGTATTTTGAGCTTTCTTTAAATTCTGTCAAGTGCTTGCCTCCCACCACACCACTTACTGAGGTTGACAGGCAGACCCGTTACATGGCTGAGTGTGAGATTCCTCCCTCTATCTGTGACAAGGCTGAGGATAAAACAGTTGAATTGAGGGGATTTGGTCAACTGCTTAACTGCAGTGCAACAACAGAAGAGCATGTGGAGGTGGAATGCATTGGTGAAACGCTTCCAGAGAAAATCATGGATGGAGATTCTTCCAGTGGAGAGGACAATGTTAATAATTCTTTTACCTTGTAAGTATGAATATATGTGTCTATTTATTTCAGTAGAAGCATTCATTTTTAAGTTACATGTACATGAAATCAAACTGTTAAACTAATCATGGTAAAGAAAAAATTTCACTCTCTCTGACAAGGGAAGATCAATAAAAAGAGGTCTTGTTTGCTTGCAGCTATTGTGGAAAAACCTGTTTACATTCTGCAAATTCTCTACAAAACATGGTATAGCTGCCTTGTCAACTGTTCACTTTAAGAAGTGTTGCATAAAACAACATTAAATAAACAAATTCTTTTGTAAGAGACTTAAGGTAGACATTGTTTATCATGTATAACTTCAATTTTCAGGAGCAGTAAGCCAGATGAAGCAAAAGAGAGGGTAATAAATTTGTTATATTGTTAGAATAAATTGAATTGAGAATGGTAGCATTTTTCCCCTCCTTCATATATACACATATGTAATAAGTAACCATATCTTTATGCAATCTATCCTCCTGGGCCCGGTTGTTCAAAACCCCGATTAGCGCTAATCCCCGATTAAATATGCTAATCCACGATAAAAATTTCATCTGCGATTAGATTTGCGTTGCTCAAAGCCCGATTAACGCTAATCTGATTCTAATCGGCGGGTTAAATTTAATACACCTCCGAAGGAAGATTAAATCGCTAATCGGCCGATTAATATTGAAATAAAATGGCCGACTTGTTGTTTGGTCTTCCTTGCGTGAGACGAAGACGAGCAAAAATTTATCGACATAACGATGGCATACTAATTTACAGCAATCAAAAGCTTCGTACTCGCTACAGATTTCGCAAAGCCTCAATTGAATACAATACAAACCTCATAGAGGCGGATTTACAGAAGAAAACGTCTTGTTATTACGCTCTGAAGCCAATCGACCAAGTGCTGATAGCACTACAATATTATGCGAGTGGTGGCTTACTGCAAGTTGTCGGCGGTACAACTGGAGTAGACAAGTCCACTGTTTCACCACTAGCCACTAGAGACAGCGCGTCACCCAGGCCGAAAATGCACTGGACGCCAATTACAACATGTCCTCGCTCTAGAATTACCAATAATCAGTAAGTTATGGTGGCCCATAGGGACAAAACACTTCCCAGAATCCAAAACACTTCTCAGAATCCAAAAACACTTCCCAGAATCCAAAAACACTTCCCAGAATCCAAACCCACTTTTCAGAATCAAAAATACTTCCCAGAATCCAAAACACTTCCCACACTACAAAACACTTCCCACACTACAGAACACTTCCCAGAATTCCAAAACACTTCCCACACTGCTTTCGGCCTGGTTACCAAGGAAGACGAGCTGTTCGCGCCTTTTGTGCAGTGAGGCGACCATTGAGGCTATTCAAGAGCCTCTGAGGAAGGTAAATATCTGAAATATGTCATTTATTGTTTGGGCTATTGTTTTCTTTTAACTAAGAGCTGTATACATAATGAAGTATGGGGTTATACCGAAATCTAGCCACGATAAATTCGGTACGGGTGTCCTTTTTATTTCCTTGTTTTATTTCGACTTCAAACTTTATATCCAAGCTTTGTAAGCTAAAGCCGTGTCTGTATTGGCACTGTGCTTAACAATTGATACTGATATTAATTAAAAGCGACTGCTTACTTTAACAATGAATACAAATATGCGTTCTCCTTTTTTTAAAAAAAGCAAATTGTTGCAGTTCTCTTTTCTTAAATAAGCAAATCTTGCAAATCGATGCAATTATGAATTACGAACGACTGCCGACTACACTGTATTATTATACATCAGATTCACCACGAAAAACCTGATTGGTCGAGAGCATTCAATCAATTCTCAACAGTTTGTGAACTTGACATGATAAATGCAGCACAGATATTGCATTTATCATGTCAAGTTTAACGTCTGCCGGGTTACCAAGTCCCTTTGAGTGCTCTCCTCAGAAACAAAATGGCTGAACGCCTAATGAATGCCTATTGTTTAAAAAATGTATAATAAAACAATTATTGAGTTCGGTTTTCGCATGATATCATGAATTATCACAGACCTCGGTTTTGATAATTCATGATATCATGCTCAACCTCATCTAATAATTGTTTATTATGACAAGTTGCTGTTCAATTTGGAGACACGAAACAAGTCAAAGCAGGTTAATATTCCTCCTGTATAAGTGTGCACTGTTTATTTGACTACCTGTGATATTATAATCTGTTTACTTTTGATACTTGGAGCAGTGCCTTGAAACCCTTGCCTTGTTTACGAGAAAAACAAACTTAAATGTCTACCCTGTGTAGGACAATGCACTCTCAGTAGCGCTCATATTTAGTTCTGAAAATGATGTATTGTTCACTGACGACTCGCTATACAAATAACAAGTCACAAATAACATTGGGTGAATGTTTGCTAGTTACCGCCACTCTCCCCCTTTGGACATACAGGATGTTTTTATTAGTCTACCACTGGTATTTATATTTTGACAGAGTGTACATAGAAACTTATGATGCACCTTTATAGAACTTACCAGAAAAGGTTTTAGACTATTTGGTGATCCTTTTTGCTTTTTTTTTGTCACCTCTATTTTTCAGATGTTTTGCACTGCTTGTGGAAGTAAGATCAATGTAGGGCAGTGTTTTTGTGGAGTTTGTGGGGAAAAATGTCTTCCTTCAAGAGTAAATTTGTCGACAATATTGAATGAAACCAAAAGTGAACCACCAACATTCAAAGACTTCATGGAAAGGAAAAATTCAGAGGCACAAAATATTGCAATAGTCAAAGCCGATGAGAGGAAAGGACGGTTTACAGGTACAAAGAAGAAGAGAGGGACTCTAGAAATAGCGAAGGTTAGTGCAGGCACATAAATCTATACTGAAAATTCCCCTTTAAACAATGTTTGAACCAGCTTGTGAAAAGGCATGCCATATCCTGGAGTTGGGGTGGGGGGGGAGGGTTGGGTGTGGTGCTCTGCTGGGGTCATCATCATCATCTTTATTTATTTAAACACGGTCGAGGAACCTCTCTCCTGTCTCAGACCAAAAATGCATTAATCTGTCACACCATCTCAGACTAAACAGTTAAAATTGCCATATGGCACAAAATGATGTTATAAGCTTTATAGTTCGTTAATTTGTATGAAGTTTGGACACCAAAAGAATCTTTGACAAATCTGCACATTGAAAGCATAAAATCATACCCCCTCCTGTATCAGGATTGATTAACCACCCCTCACGTTTTTGCAACTTTTGCCTGTTACACTGTTATGGTCAAGTGAATACAG
>JAEMPF020037555.1:0-2500 GCA_022496165.2 Catalaphyllia jardinei | reverse complement strand
CATTTCTAATTCCAGTCTTGTAGCCATTACAAGTATGTGATGTTACACAAATCCGCGATTTGTTATGTTATGGTTTTGTTTTACTAGTTCTGTAAGTCCCATAGTAATAATCATGTATCATGGGAAAAAATCTTAGCAAATTACAGAGGTTATTGGGTCACACGCAACAGATACATATAAAGCTGAAGTGCTTCCTGCCAGTTTGAAGGCATTTGAAGATCTCCAAACACTTGCACAAGGTAATCCTTGAAATTTGCATTTCCAATCAAAGGTGGTTCAGTTACACTTTGCTGAGCCCAAATGATATCCATTGATGACACCTCCTGTTTCTTGTCGGGTACACCTAGATGTTTTGACAGAATGAAAATACTTGTTGTTTGATATCGTTTTTATATTTTTCTGGAAGTGAAAAAGAACATAAATTTGTTGTTATACAGAACCTAAAAGAGATGCATTTGGTAGATCCATTTGGCTGTGAGAAATTTTAGGAAATATTTTTTATTACTGTTCTGTATAATATAATTATATGCCAGATATTGTTCATCTTGTTTACTTGTTAAAGAAATAAAAATGCACATGCTTACATTGCTGCCTTTTAATACTTAAGGGCGTTTGTATTAAGCATTCTGAAAAGTATACACTTGCCTCTTGGCTGCTCAATTCCCCGACAAATGCATAATTTATTAATTTTCACAAAACCCTGTAGTGGGCAAGGGAGTATGAACTTCTCACGAACTTCTCACGAACTTCCTGCATCTGGTCTCCTGGTTTCCGCCCTTGAAAGTGGTTCTCGGCCCACATCGTGAAATTTGTTTTTTTAATTTTTATTTCTCTACCCACCACCTCTGAAAGAATTATTTTCTCATCGGTCGTCACTCCAAACTACCTGAAGTTTGAGCCCCCCATTTATGTATTCTAGTGAAAAGAAAAAAGGCAAGCCATAGCAAATGACATGATAAATGATTTTACCTGGAGGCCCTGATAGGAAATACAACTCGTCAGGTACCCCAGGAGGGCACTCGGCCATTCTGCTCTGCCTAATTCGATGGCGGTTCCATTCACTGGCAACTTTGTCTAACTCTTCCTGAATTAAAGCCATAAAACAGAATTGGAGACAGCAAGTATGAATCAAGTTACCAGGTTCAAAATTCCCTGAAGCTGCCAAATCTTTAAAAAAATCAATCCACCAGCCACTGTTTTGTCTTCTGTAATAAGACCACCATGCTTCAATGCGTTGGTTGGATGGTGAACTGCCATACCGATGGCTGTTGGGGCCATCAAAAGGAGGAGGAGCATTGATGCAGAAAACTCCCTGTATTGCAGCAACTACCACATTTTCGGTCCCACAGTCAGTTTGAACTAGTCTTGGACATCCTTGTATCTGCTTTACACAGCTTAGGTAATAATATGCAATGACCGCAGGATCATGATTGGTGGCTGCAACCTGTAGAAACATAATCCTTCTGGAATAACCATCAATGCAACCACTTATATGAAATCCATAAGGAGCCAGCTTGTCATATCCGTCAATGTGCCACGCACCGTTGGGTCCTGGGTTTCTGTAACACCGTCTTTCAAGTCTTCTACTTGTTCTTTGATTAACGCCGTGAGGATCAATATTCTGTAAAAGTGTTCTGACAACGTGTTTTCCAACCGAGAGATGGTAGTCATGCTGAAGCCTTCGTGTCATAGATCGATAACCAAGGCACCTGCCTGAACCGTTAAGTTCCAAAGTTATTGCTCGGCGAATGTCGGCAACTGATGATTGATTCCCCCTTCTCCGCAATCCTAGCTTGTGGTTTATAAAGTATTTCAGTTGTCTCAGTGTCCAGTGAATGCCATGATAAACCGAGAGGAAGAGCAAGATGGCCGCATATCGATACCCTTTCCTCTAATAGGCAGCTACGCATTCCTCGACTGAATTGAATGTTTCCACACAAGTACAGTCTGGTAATCCTACACTATGAGCTATAATTTGAAGCAGTAATAATATCACAGCAAAGAAATTCATTGTGATGTTCTCTTATCGGTGTTCAACGAACTTGGTCGACAACTTGTCAGGTAACGAGGCCTCACCTATTCGTCTGTAAGCCGTCTGGTAGTTGCTTTGTGGTGTAGAAGTGTTTTGGATTCTAGGAAGTGTTTTGTAGTGTGGGAAGTGTTTTGGATTCTAGGAAGTGTTTTGTAGTGTGGGAAGTGTTTTGAATTCTGGGAAGTGTTTTGGACTCTGGGAAGTGTTTTGGATAATGGGAATTGTTTTGTTGTGTGGGAAGTGTTTTTGGATTCTGGAAAGTGTTTTGGATTCTGGGAAGTGTTTTTGGATTCTGGGATGTGTTTTGGATTCTGGGAAGTGTTTTTGGATTCAGGGAAGTGTTTTGTTCCTATGGGCCACCATAGTAAGTGGCTCGGAGTCTTGAATTTACAATAATGAGTAAAACAAGCTGTGCTTATAGAGAGGCGTGGATGCAAAGCCCCTGAACAAAATGGCGGATCAACGCGG
>JAEMPF020036370.1:22500-23670 GCA_022496165.2 Catalaphyllia jardinei | reverse complement strand
AGCAGTCTGGCCCTCTATCGCAGAAGGATTCCCAACCGCAAGTTCACTTTCAAATTGAACGAAAAAAAAAGGTCACGACAATACACTGACGGCAATCAACACAAAACATGTGAACTTGAGATGATTACCCTTAGAAATCATGGAATGCGGTCATACAAGGCATGATTACCCGTGACCTTGAGTGTCCTTGACATGATAATTGTATAATCTTTAGTTATGACGTCACTGGCGCTGATTTCGCAAATTCACTTTACGCTTTCAGCCAATCAGAAAAGAGTTAGAGAGTGTCCGGGCCGGACATATAAAGCGGCGAAAAGCGTCGATGTAACATAAAACAGCTTTCCAAACACAACGAGTTTAATGACAATGTACAGAGTCAGTAGTCATTTTCACAACAAACGATGTCGACCTTTCATCTTGGTTTACAATCTTGTGGCAAGCCGTAATAACCTGTGAAACACAGCAATGATTACCCTGCGAAGCGAAACAAAAAGGGGAAACTAACCAAACAACTTACCATATGATGAAAGGACGGCGTAAGCGAGAGAAATCACAACATTAGCGTAATTTACACGAGCGCTTCACCACGTGCGATTGAAAGTGAACAAGCTACTGAAGCATTATGGCCTTACGTAATCCCTATGGCAAAATCTGGAATCGCGGAATGGACTCGATACAACTGCTTGTTGAGGAATAGCCTCAACAGAGAGTTCAATGCATAATAATCCCAAAGAACAAATACTTTTCTCACATCTATTAATCTAATCTTGCTTGGACCGATGGTTTTATCAAAAGAACTGACAACCAGAGAGTGGTAAGTACCATCCGAGATACGAAAGCGGGAAAACCGTGTCCAACAGGTGAGTAACAATGACTTGTGTTTAGTTAGCCTGTTACCCTGGGACCAGGTTCCGGCAAGGATGGAAAAGAATTCGGCGAGCAAAGCGAACCGACGAATGCGAAACTGAAGAATTCGGAAAGCCACGCGATCAGGACGGAGCAGGGAAGTGTAAAATGGGGTCAGCGGGCCTACACGACTACTACTGTTCGCGACATTTGAACATTTGCCGTTGTCTTTTCGGTCTCTCCACCTTTCTTTGCTTCACACTGGTTTATGAAGGCTGTTTTATGTTAGTATTTTCTAAAACAGTGGATAGCGTTGAAGGCGCG
>JAEMPF020036370.1:0-12500 GCA_022496165.2 Catalaphyllia jardinei | reverse complement strand
CCCCAGTGTAACTCAGCTTACACGTGCACTGGTATGAACCTTCTGTGTTAGCACACGTGGCATTTGAATGGCAGGTTCCAGGTATATTACACTCATTTTTATCTTAAAATATGATAAGTACAGTCAATTTTCAAAATCATCAATAATTCACCAAATTTAAAAGAAGGAAATTACAACCATAACAGTGTTTAGAAAAAGCGAAGATATTTGTTTTCAAACATTTCTTTTTGTTATTTAAATGTTGAAATGTTAAACAAAAGAATTCTTTGTTTCACCAGCCAATAGTTCTCTGGTTGGCATATTGATTACAATTGGTGACGTCACTGATACCTTTGCTTTCTGATCAAGCTCGGTGTTTAGATATCTGATTGAGCTCGTGTATTACGGCAGAATCAGCATGGATTTTTAAGATTTTATTTCTACGCTTTCTCCTTAAATTTAGTGTCGACTGAGAAAAAATATCAAACACTCAAGACAGTTAATCACTCGAAGTTCCTTCAAAATACTCCGCGTCGTATTTTCAACTGTCTTGTCGGTGTTTGGAAATGTGGTCAAACACTCTCGTGTTTAATATATTTCTTAAAATATTTTTAAAAGAAGTTAAAATATCTCTCAAAAGATTGAAATGAAGAAAAATAATAATGACAGTTATTCTAGTGCAATAAACCTTGGAATTGACTTGTGAATGCCTACGTACACACGTGATGATGCTTTGATGCTAATCGCATCACAAATATATCACAAATTTCATACTTTACGCATTCATTTAGTGATAAGTGTACTCATTTTGTCTCACCCTCGGCTACCCAGGTCACGTGGAATCCATCAAACTCGTTGTCATTGTCTGTTTCGAAGTAGATTCTCATTGGTCCACTAGTTGGTACATCAGGAGGCAGTACATCACCACACACTTTGGTTACTTCCGTTAAATCTGGTTTGTTTCCTGGTGCCTGTACCGTCAACCAGTCAAATGAACAGTCATCGTTCTTTTCCAAATTAAACTTATGGAACGTCAGAGTAATGTCATATCCGGGACCCAGATCACACATCAAGCTGTTTGGATATTTGTCAGGATGACTTAAAGCCATGATGGTTCCTAACACTGTCGAAAATGTCACTTGACAAATACCTGAATAAACAAATACAAATCCGGTTATTTTTTGAAAAAAAAAATGTTTTTTCTCGCTTTCTAATTTTTACCCTGTTTTGAGCCTCGCGTTTAGCATAAGGAAAAGGAAAGGAAAAATCAGACAAAATCATCAAAACCGAAGTCTGAGATCTGCCCATAAAGACCGGAAGTTTGACAATTAGCTTATTATGTGGCAATTGGCAGACGAACGAACTGACGTTAAGGACGTTAAGTATTTGTCTCGCGTCAAAGTTCAATCTAATTCACAATCCCACACCCAGAGACGGCCCCCATTGTCACTCCTTATGCTGTTACTGGTTTGATTAAAAAACTGCAATGGCTTTGAATTACCTCTAGCTTTTATAGGATAGGCATTAATAATATCTCGAGCATTGCGGCAAAATCCCGCATTTAAAATTGGTCACAGAGCGCGAGTTGCCATGTGTCGGCCACAAACACGAGTTCAAATTATCTTAAAATGTCTTTTTTTGCGGCTTGCGTGTACTTGAGAGGAAACTTGCGAGTCCGTTTGGCCACCCAGCGCAAGTCTCAACGCAAGTTTTTAAAGTCTGAATCAGTGTTATTAATAGGCCCTTCGCAGCTAAGCCATCACGTGACGTACTTTTCAGAAAATTATGGGTTATAACTTTTAAAAAATGCCAGAAATGGAAAAAGCATGTCCAGAAAATCATAATGGCCTAGTTTGAGGCCCATGGAATTAAAAATTGAGATTTTATGTCGGTTTGAATTAAAAAAAAAAAAAAAAAACTAAGATTTTTATAAAATATGTCGCTAGAGCAGCGACATTTTCTATACAAATCTTCTTAGTTTTTTAAAATTGAAACCGTCATAAAATCTAATTCTTTAATTCCAGGGGCCTCAAACTTGGCCAGTTTGGTATTTTCGATGTGCTCTTTCCATTTCTGTCATTCTTTAAGTTATAGCCCATAATATATAAAATATGTACTAAGATTGTGGTCACGTGACCCTAGCTGCAAAGGGGCTATTGTCAACAATCTTGAAAGCAATTTCTTATCTTTTGAGTTGACATGCTAGTTTTTTTCCACTATACTACCATCATATTGTTGCATTATGAACTTAACTTATTTTTTTATAAATGCCCAGCTGCGAAGACACCGATGACCACTGACTCCTTAAGAGAAAAATAATCATCGTCAAAGGGAAATTAAAAAAAAACCCTTCGGGCAAACTGTTTTTTTTGTCCAGTAGGAAAATACAGAAGTTTAGGAATGAATGACATCGTCAGTTTTGACTAAATTAGTCTCAGTTGCATTTTACAGTAGTGCCAGTTATGTTGTAACTGCAATGTAAATTGCTTTTGGCTTCGCCTCATAGCACCTCATCCTTGTCCGGTAGGAAAATACCACACTTTAGGAATAAATAACATTTCCTGCGGTGACTAAATTAGTATCGCTTGCATTTTACAGTAGTGCGAGTTATTTTCTATGTAATGTAAATTGCCTTAAGCTTCGCCTGATTACGTCACACCCTTGATTATTCTGGATATTACCAGAACCAAATCCAAAGATTGTACACTACTACACCGTGTGAAAAAATATCATTTTAAGTGAAACTGGATTTGGACTTCACTTTTCTGGGTGGCACTATGTGAACTGTCCAGTGTGCTGCAACCCTGCTCTACCAGCAGTAATCTTTGACTTTCGCCCTTTCCTCTGTGTGTTGTTAAGAAATATCCATACCCATTCAAAGAAAGTTGATCTAATTTCTGATTGGGGTCAAGTTACCTTTGCGGTAGGGGTACATGAATGGATACTTTCTGGAGCAACAGCTCCTGAAAGAAACCTCCAAAAGGAAGTTAAATTAGCATGTGTACAAAGTTAGGCAAATAGCTAGACCCATACATACTGGCATTGTGGTTTTATTGATAGCTTGAATAATATTATTGTTTGTTTGCCTTTCCCTTAAGATTTATTCCAGTAGTGGTGCATTCTTGGCATTTTGAAGGACACGTATATATTGCACACAAGTCACCATGGCTGGGGAGTGCCAACAACTTCAAATACAGCTATACTAGTTGTAGTCCCGATTAAATAATATTTTCATACTTTACTCTCAAGTCCGAGTTTGCTTTCTTAAAACCATCTCGAGACTGGTTATGGAACACAGCCTAAAATTCGAAATGTAAATTTTAAGAATGATCTGCTGTGGTTCACGTTCTCAACAGAACGCAGAATTGAGTCAGTTCGCGTTGTCGTTTTACAGAGGACAGCAAAGAACTGTACCAAAAATTACATGCACGTTTGTTTAGCGAGTTCCCGTTGCAGTAGCCGTTGTGATTTTCTTTTCCCTAATAATTCACGCTAACTGACGTAATTAGTCAAGAATATTATTATTTTTTGCCGACAGCTTTGCAGTCAAATCCAAGCTAATCCAACCTGACGTAATAAAAGAACACAAATTTAGCATTCAACGAACGAGCTATCCTTATTAGTACAAAGAAAACTTCAAAATTCTGCTAGCAGTATTTACAAATACGGTTTTATTATTTTCAGCCGAGAAGTTATCCTCAAAAAGTCTGACATATTTACAACCGTACAGCCTTACAAGTTAGGTAACTGAAAATCGAATACAACTTCGTAACAATTACTGTACGTGCATTATCAATTTTTCTAAAGCTGCATTAAATCGGTGATCTGTGTTCACACCTCAGATAAAAGCGCATTGTTGGGCATGCCTTTCGACCGTCGAAGGAAAGAAAAATTCCCCAGATACTCTTCACTAGCTAAGTTCTTCATTATAAGTCTCTTTCCTCTTGAACGCTGTTTCTCTTTTTTCCGTATTTTAGGGAATGGTAATATAAACGAAAATAAGTCTTGCAAACCTCGTGCACACGCAAAGCAAGTGGTGCAATCACGTGACAACCAAATTTTCTCGGCTCGATGAGTTACCAGATTTTAAGTGAGTTTTAAGTGAGTTACTGCGAGGATCATACTTCACTTGCATCTATAACCGCAGTTCAAATATGAATTATTTCATATATACATCACATAACTTCACTGCACGGGAAAACATGAACTCAATAATTTGACCTTGCTCCCAATGTGTGGCTTCATAGCTCAGTTGGTAGAGCATCGCACCGGTATCGCGGAGGTCATGGGTTCGAATCCCGTTGAAGCCCTGATTTTTTTCAGGCTTCTTCTTTCCAGTTGCTTCAATTGGAAAATTTACTGCGAGGATCATACTTCACTTGCATCTATAACCGCAGTTCAAATATGAATTATTTCATATATACATCACTTACCAGATTTTCTAAGATATGGGGCTCCTCTTGCGCGAAGGCGCGCAGAGCTCCGCTGTTAATTACTACATTGCTTTGTATTGGGTAAAACAGGAAATAGGAATCATAAACGCCTATAATGCCATGTGATCCTCTTAATTCTTTTATACTTAGTTTAAACACTGCCGGAAAAAGTAATGGCATTCAAAGTGAATCACATATTTGCACAAGAGCAAATACCTGACTGACATGAGAGATGTCAAGGCTAAGGCTACATTCATCAAACTCTGTAGGACAATCTCTCAAGCTAGTTACCATAAGTAAAACCAGAGCCTGGACTAAGAAATTCAACCCACTTTACTTCTTCAGTTCACCATTATAAACTATACATGAGCATTTTGACTCCTAAGACTGAGTAAGTACTTTCCTAACTACAAGAGCATTTACGTTTGTTTTTATAATGCTGCCAACGACATCATCATTTCAGGCAATAAATCAGGGCTGGGATGTTCGAAAGCCGGTTAACGTTAACCCAGGGTTAAACGTTATCTCAAGAATTGTTTTTCTTGTTTACAAATGTTTTTCACCTCTAACGTTTGGTGTACTTTGAGATTACTACAGCTTATAACTGAAGGGCGAATAATATAAACAGATTACCTAACCAAAAAATTAAAAAACTGAAATTAAAATTTCCGTTAACCCTGGGTTAGCTTAATCGGGTTTTGAACAACCCGGCCAAGTACAATTTACCTGTTAGAATGAACAGTGAACACCACTAAGACAAAAGGAATATTCCCACCGCCATTCCAGATAAACATGGAGGACTTCATTATCTGCAAAATGCTCACAACAGGAAGAGTTTCTAAAATATATAACTTCCTTTATTGCGTTGAAAATATTCTTTTTATTACGCATAAAGGCATCGGATTAATCATCATCTTAATGAATAATTTAATTCTTCCCAAGATTAATCATGACTGGTTTGTTTCGTCTGAAATCATTTATTGATGCTAACCGCATTAAACTTCCTTGACGTAAACTGGTAACAAGGCTCATGAAGTATCTTTGACAGCAATCTTCAGCACTCCTCTAAGCGATAACAGACTTGCCCAGACGTACGGTAAACTTGAGATTGGAGAATTGCCTAATTAACAGATGATTACAAATGGCATCACAGCTGTTTTTTATGATATTACTACGATAAATCCAGGTTTGTGACAGCCCTGGGAATCTCTCCTACTCTCACTAATCGCTGCATAATTCCTAAAGGTTCTTTTAATTTGAACAACAAGAGAAACACCTGTTTTCGCAAGATTTTAATTAGCTTTACCGACAAACGGGTTCAACTGTAACACTGGCATTTGTTTTAAGTTTCCAACTCAACCCCATCATCATTAGCAATCGAGAAACAAACTACTAACTCACAAAACCCTTAAGATGGTTTTTTGAATAGCGGTTTCGACTACGCAAGTTGTTTATTCAAAACGCTATTGCCCTTCAATTAAAGTCCGTGCTAATCGGTATTACCTCTGCTCTGATAGATTACTACTATTAACGGCTACTACTACTACTACCACTCACTTTCAGAGAGCAATTGTATAATCCAGGAACATACCCTTAATTTTAGCTCTGATTGTAGCTTAAAAAAAATTCTTCAAACGATGCGCGATAACGTGGGTGTCCAATTACGAATTGGGAAGCCTTCCCAAATGTAGAAATCAATTGCATTTTAGCATGCTTATCACTATCACTTACCTATAGTACTATTAATCATGTTTAGTAAAGTATTGTACTGAAAGTAATGTGTATTGCAATAAAAAAAAAAAACAACAACAACAAAAAAAAGCCACTAAACTAAAATTAGCGATGGGAAGGAAGATCACTAAAAGAGATTGCGGCAAAGAAGAAGCATGAAAAATGCTGAAATCCCTTATAAGCCACCTTAAGGTAGAATTTACAGAGAAACTCGACACTGCTTGTTTCAATTTTTCTCAAGAAACATTTTTCTTTGTATTGCAAAGATAGTCCACTCCAACTATTACTCATTAACCATATAGTTGACACAGAATTGACAGTAGCTCCCACTCATGTCCAATACACCCGCACTGTAACGATCCGCTAAAGGCAAATTCAGTTCGTTCGATTAGTACAGATCGTTAAGAACCCTTGCGGTCCGTGGAGTAGAGTTTCAGTTCGTCCGATTCGTAGTGTCGTTAAGGGCCTTTGCGGTCCGTAGAGTAGAGTTTACGGATCGTATGTTGCGTATCATTAGGGAGACCGCAACGAAGGACATCTCATATAAGGTCGGACATATTATGTTTCTCCTTTTTTGTGCACATTTATTCTGTTACGTCTCTCATGTTTGTTTCATAGCGTACGAACCCGCTCACCCTGACGCTATGTAATACCTCACACACTTGGAATATACCGCTGTCCAGTTGTAAACAATACCCATTTTAAGCCCAACATATCTCATTGCTTTACAATAATGCGCAGAGTTTGAGGTTCTTGGAGTCTACCACTAGTAAATATAAGCAATAACTACTATACTATCATGTATATACTTGGATTTCAAATTTAAGAGCGCTGAAGAAAATTAGTTTTGCTAGTTGAAACATTAGCCTATAAATTTCGTCTTTTTGCTGTGGTGCAAGCCTTGCAATTAATTTAGTTTTATTTACTCCTCAGCCGTACTCTGGCATCTTGATCAGTTTCACGTTAACGGTGTTCACACCTTTAATGGCAGTCACAGGCAGGCTCTGATCTCTTGTAGATATTTATTTGTTAATATATGACTTGCGTTTGCAGCCCATATGCGTTTGTAGCACTTAGCTCTTATTGGCTAACTCTAAGGCAGTATTCTCCTGTAAGAGAATGAAGAATGCAACATCACGAAAGAGAAAATTAACCTAAAAATAGAAACTATTTAAATGGGAAAATTATAGAAGGGGACAAAAAGAAGTAGGATATATCAGGCAAAGTTGGAAAATGGTTACACAATGTGAAAGGTGAATTGATCAACATAACACGAACGTGGACAAAGAAAAAAAGTCCCGACTGGAATGAAACCCATGACATACCGAACACCGGGCGGGCGCCCTGGTTCGGGAGGTCATTGGTTCAATTTATGTCGGGACTCAGATGTTTTCTTTGTCCACGTTCGTGTTATGTTGATCAATTCATCTTTCATATTTCATTACCGAGCTCAAAATTCACCATCTTTATCAATTTATCACAAATCATGATGGTTACGCAATGTTTGTAAGAATATATTATTTGCTTTCATTTGAGAGTTTTTTTAAATTTAATCATTGCACATCGAAATTGTTGTCAAAACCTGTACGTATCGCGGAGTGAAGGCCATACGTTAAATATTGATAGAGAAATACAATATATATATAAGTCTTTTAACACCGATGTTACTTTTTCTTTCATTAACGCGGATTTAATTACTCTTGCACCTAATTAAGACTATTCCTTGTAATCGTTTAGGTTTCTAAGTTGAAAACACAACGATCATATGTCTACCTGTAATTAATTATGAAACACTTTATCGAATCTTTGTGGAGATAACCCAATACGATTACGTCATGTTCTCAGCTCAGCATAACAAGAGATATATAACTGGTCAGATGTGAAATAAATTTTTTATGCAGAATGCAACTAGATCGATAGTTCCGCACCAATTAGTAGTTATTAGTAATTGCTGTGTTTGGTCAATAAACTTGTCCTCCTCAATAAAGCGCTCACGGATCACTTACTTCGCAGAGAAATTTTTCACTTGGTTTTCATTTTAAAATCAAAATGAAAACGGATGCGGGTGAAGAGGATTAATTTTCAAGGTATGTGACATTCTTTTCTAATTTGAATGCAGGCTAAGGCTGAAACAAAACTTCCATTTGAGTTAATCACTTCTTTAAGTAAATCGTTTATGAGAACCAAGCGGCCTTTCGCATTTATAACTCATCAATAAACGCTACAAAATAAAAACTACGAAATAGTTGAAAGACAACGCCGAGTCGAAGTGTTAGTAATAGGAAATCATTTAAAAAATATATTTTATTGAAGATTAGTCTAAGGCATGTCTTGATCATGAAATACAGGCCAAGTAATTGAGGATTCTCTAAATTTTTAGTAATACATATTATTTCGGGAATGAGAGATATTTGACAGCATATTATATGGCGCCTGTGATTTTACGTTTGCTACTTGGTTCAGATGTGCCTAACTCCATAGCACATCCTTAGCAACCATAAACTTATCTTTTTAGTGTATGTTGCGAAGAGTGTTTCGTGTTTACCAAACGAGCTTTAAATGATGAGCAAAAAAATATCTGAGCTTGATCAGGTTCGTTGACCAGAAGTGACAATTTTTCTTCGATCTTTTTCTATTCGGATCAAAAACGATTACGTTTTTTTTTTTTTTTTTTTCATTATTGAAGATTTCTATTGAAATAGCCGAAACAATGAAACGAAGACCGAAAAACACCGTCACAGCTGGGAGACGATTAATTTGAAGCTTATTACGCAATAGAGTACAGTATAAAAACCCACGTGTAGAAACCTACATTTTTTGAAGTCTGGCAACCCAGGATCTGGTAGTATGGAACAGTTATTGGCTATTCAGGCTAAGTGCATTCTCAGTTTCTTAGAAGGAGTTGTGGTTGCTGATTTCCGAAAAGTAAATAAATTTGGAACTTTGATATGCAAATTTATTCACAACTGTATTATAATTAGCCTAACACAACTCATTACGGAATGCATATGCTATATTGTCTCTGAAAAGAGTTCATAATTCAACTGTAATACATATACAAGAACCTTCTTGATCTTGCCTGGCTAAACATGAGTTAGATTTTTTGATATTAAAACGGCAAATTTCTACAAGCAAGTTCTTAAACCACTAGGTTCTTACAAGCGGGTTGTTACTATATCATACGCCGATGACAATTTTAAATGAAAACCAAGTCGTTTGTCTACTGTTAATTTCGGCAAAAATCTACGCTAAATCTTAAAAGCCCCATTAGTTAAATATTGTTTTGGTTAGGTTTAGTCTGGCCAGTATAAAGTTAAACACCAAAAAATAACAGAAATAACTGATCAGCATGATACATTATGGCAGTCTTTGCCGTATTTTGAAAGTATGGTGGAATTTATTTTTGTCCCGCTCATGGAGAAACTTTAGGACTGCACCAACAAGACAGTAAATCAGATGCTTTTCTAGTCTCATTTTATGAGGTTATTTTGAATATTTTTATTTCGCAGAACATTCGAGCAATGATGGCAAAAATAAAGTTACCTAAAAAATCCCATAGCATGGTAATATTTTGAACAAAGGTAAAAGAACTTATCGAGATTTAAGCTCTCAAGCTAACTCCGCGCGAGAAAATTTAACTTGAAATTATACCTATTTCAATAGACCAAATTTCGATATATTAAAAATCAGGCTAAAACAATAGACCTCAGTACAACGCTCTGGGGAATAAATACGGAGTTTGTAGGGTTTATTCCCCAGAGCCTCGTACTGAGGTCCATTGTGTTAGGCTGAGTTTTAATATATTGGTCTATTAAAACGGACGTTTCGCGTGATTTGAAAACACAATAACACACGGATTACGGCGCATTCCGTACCATGTGTTCTCCACAAAAGGCTTGGGGATTTAATCGCTAGGTCACCTAGGGGGGAATGAAATACAGTGAGATGTTTTTGATGGTATTGAGAAAGTTACCGTGCTATAAGTAGATTTTTAGTAATAATTATTTGGAGCGGAATCAGTCAAAGAAACCATGATCACTGATGACACTTTTTCTCCTGTGGACAGCTTTGCGAAGGCTTCTCGCGTTCAGCTGAAATGGCAGTGAAGTCTGGTGTCTTGGCTCTATTGTATTCCCTGTTCTTGATATCAGGTGACGTATTTAGTGATATTACTGCTTTAAATGACGACTGCTTAGTTAAGATTAAATTTCTCTCGTTGTTCAGAAACGTAGTACTTCTCTCACAAAGTGCAAACAAATGGGAAAGTTGCCATGCTTCTGCGAACCCGATACATCGATTCATGTGTCCTGCATAAATATGTATACTAGAGAAGATCTGATAATCTCTTGATATATATCAAACGAAAGATTGCATCGCAACTTCTCAGGTGAAATGTGTAACAAACTTCATACAAAGTAAGAAGAGGATGTTCACGTGATCGTGTTTGTTAGCATGTATAAAAAAGACAAAGATGACTTAGAATAAGCCAATAAACGATAGCTTTATTGATCGTTTTTTAAACAAATTAAATTACATAGTAGTGTTAATAGATTAAAATAAGGGTAACTGACAACCTGACTAACAGGATGAAAAGAGTTAAAAATGCCAGGGGCCCGTTCTTCTCGAAAGCCCCTCAAACCCGGGCCCTCAAAGCCATTTTTATATAATCTATATTCAAAATCTTAAAGGTGTGTACTCCTGAAACTCCTTCGTTATGTTACGAAGAAAATGTGAATAAAACAGCTTTGTAATCTCAACGTTTGAGATTTTGCTACGGGTTCAGTTCCGGGTGAGAAATTTTTACGGGATCAATCAGCGCTTAGAAAGTTTAATGGTGAAATTTAAGCGCGAATCTCCATAAACGCTTGTGTTTCACAATGCGCTTAAGGCAAAGAAATGATTTTTTCGTAGCTCGGTTTTCTTGAGACTGGTCTGGCAAAATGGCGAGGACCAAAAAGGATACTAACGCTAGAGTGGCTGAACGAAGAAAACAAACAAAAGGAAGCAAATGTGCATGGAAAATATTACAAAAGTCCTACGATTCGTCGGTATCAGACTTAACAAAAGAGTCTCTGAAAACATCGCTGTCAAGTTCCCAAGTTTTTACAGAATCTTTAACTTCTCTTGACTCCTTCATTTTACCCGATTGATACGATAGCTATAGCTTCATCTGCTAGGCCAATTTTTGCTTCTTTACTCGATCTCATTGATGTTTTTTTTTTCCTTTGTCTTTCGCTGTTTTCATTTTTTCGAACTGGTGCCCAGATTTTTTTGTGGTCCATGCTTACTTATGATTTTATACGAAACATGCTTGGTAGTCAGAACAATTTTAACAACACTGATCAAGCAACTAGCCAATTCATGTTATCCGCACAGGTAATATCCCCACGCATACACGTTATAGGGTCAATCAAGAGGGAACTTTTACTTCCGGTCATATCCTAAAAGCTCCATTTCTTCGCCAATATTAAAGTTTTTTTCAATTTCTTTTTTCAGAAATTAGAGATTACTCTTCGACCATTACTTTAATCCAAAAATCCAAATTTGAAGAAAATTGCCGATCTGAAGGTGTACTGCAATCTGAAGGTATAATGCGAAATTCAGTCTCAAAGGGGTTTCGAGAAAACACTGACCCCCGGCCAACTGACCTCCAACTGACCCCCTGCTGACCCCTTTACTGACCCCATGTAGCGAATTATTGTACATTTAAGATAAAAGAAACTAATGTATGAGTCGACCCCAGCAAAACAACGCTTGGATTGTACTGTCACGCAATCCTGAAGCAATAAAAAAATTATTCGGAAACCTTTCAGTCGATAAAGTCAAGAAATTGTGATGTTATAGGAGATTAATAAAGATTACACTTCTCTAATTTTTAAATCTACGTTTTCCCAAACCTGAGGTATTCCTCAAATTATTTTTGAACAAATAAATAAATAAATATATATGTAACAACAACGGCAAAAGCTAAAGAAAATAGACTAAAACGTTCATAGGCTGATGTAACGATCTTGACTCATTTTACGTGCTAAAAGTCTGTGTATGAGTAATCAGCTATTAATCGATTCCAAGAAATGCAATCGAAGGCAGAATAGCTTGAGCACATCGATTCGATTGAATTTTGCACGACTTCAAATGCAGAACATTTAAGCTCAATTGCAATATAGCTAGTGCTTCTCAGTATAACGACTGCCTGGGTACACGCAGCAAGGCGTCTAGTTTAATTTTCATTTTCCCATTGATTTTATAGGGGGTCAGTAAAGGGGTCAGTAGAGGTCAGTTGGGGGTTAGTTGACCGGGGATCAGTGTTTTGTCGAAACCCGTCTCAAAGCGTTTTCCACTAATTACCCAGGCAGC
>JAEMPF020036369.1:0-22750 GCA_022496165.2 Catalaphyllia jardinei | reverse complement strand
TTGTTTTTATTTTGATAACCATTAGCATTAAGAAAAACGCAAAAGCGGTACTGAAAGGTGTTGAAATCATAAAAATAACCAGTGAAAATGAATGAAAAGTGCTGTTGTGTTGAAAGCTTCTGTCATTCCCCACTGTATGCTTTAGCTGTTCTAACAAACATTGAAGAAGTGAAGGGGGCGGGACATGGAAGAGGTGAGCGGTGACGACCTATGCGGTGTAAGTATGACTTCAGAAAACCCGTTAGGGCCTGGAGGGTATTGCATATAATGCACCATCCATATGGGTAGGCCCCGCCCAAAACGTGTGCCATTTTTAATCGTGAAAAACATGAAAAACCTAAGGATTTCACGAAGAAAGTATACGTAAGGAAAATGGTAGAGACAACTGCCACTTTGTTATTTAAAAATCCCTTTGAAATACTTCGAGCAGACGAACCTAATGACTTGTTTATCCAGAAGTGGTGGCCTCACTTTTGCCTTAAAATAGTTGTACTTTCTTTATTCCTTTATCAAGTAGAACGGTTTGATTCATCGCCCCATCCTTGAGAGAAGTCAGATTGAACAAATCTAAAATTTAAACCTAAAAGCGAAACACCAGGCGACCGACCGGACCCCGTGGCGCAATGGTAGCGCATCTGACTCCAGATCAGAAGGCTGCGTGTTCAAATCACGTCGAGGTCACATTTTATTTTGTGTTTTATTTGTTGTTGGCTATTTGGATTTTTAAAAGTGATACAAAGGCGTAGCAGCCCTCCATAACTGTGGATAACCCTAGCTCTCTATCAGTACAGTACTGTTAAGAGAGCCTTCTCTTTTGTTATATTATTGTGTTGCCTAACAGAGGTAATAACCGCCATCTTCTCAAAGAGAAATCACTCAGTCGTTAAATGTGAATCATTGAACAGTAAGTAGCCCACCAACTTTAAAACCCTTAGAGCGACTGCTTGACGAGTGTTAACGCGCGAATTTACGACGAACAAAGAAAACAGAAGTGTGCTGGATGGGGAGTTCTTTTCAGAGCTCATTGAAAGTAGTATAGTAGTTGGGGGTACGAGACCATTTTTTCGAATTATCTCATTCCTCCCAACTACAATGCTATTTATCAATCATCAAAACCAAAACCATAAACCAAAGTCTGAACCAAACCATAAGCCAAAATCTGAACCAAACCATAAACCAAAATCTGAACCAAACCATAAACCAAAACCATAAACCAAAATCTGAGCTAAGACCAAAACCCGGGACATCGGTCTGGAACCAAAACCTTGAATCATCATTGGGACCAATATATAACATATAAATTATTTTATATATATATAATATATAATGAATCTGTTCAAAACAAAAAAATGTGATATTTGTGAAAGGATATGTAGAATCTATTATATAAAGTGTCGGTGTGGTGGTAAGTTTTGTATGGCTATGAAATGTTTATTAAAACATATTCAAGATTGTGGAGCTTATGAGATGACTATAAAAGGTAAAGGATGTTTTCCAAGAAAAGAAAAGTTGAGATTTGTAAAAGTAAATTTGAAGAGTATTAAATATAATCTCATATAATAATATAAGATGACTTGCAACACTAATATTCATGATGAAATAAAGAGTATGGGGGACTCAACATGCCCCTTTTGTGATCAACAATTAGTAGAAGTTGATAAAGTGGTTGAGCAATGCTGTAGTGAACAGGATGTGGAAACTGTAAATGGTATGAATACCTGTTTGAATTGTGGTTAGTTTATGGTTATGATTTTGTTATAGAGAACTTCAACTTCTATGATAAAATGCATATGATACGAAAAAAATCGGTATATCATAGGAAATACCATATTGAGAATGTGATAAATAGTATATCTTATGAGAATGATGTCCAATTGACTTACCAACAAAAAGAGAAGATCCATAAATTATTTATTGAGATTGGTAGTGTTCTACATGAGGTTGATGATGGACGCAAACGGATGATCAGTATTAAATTTATTATAAAGCAATTATTCAAGATGATCGGACGTCCTCACAATGATATCAAAGTGACGAAATCAAAGAGAAAATGGAAAGATTATAAACAATATTGGGAAAAGGTTATATCATTGAAAGGTGATAGAATCCAGTTGATAATTAACAAGTGAATTTTTCATCGTATTTAATAAGATACTTATCAATAATGGGACTGTTGTCTGTCACGTAATCATCAATGTTCTTCATTGTATTATGAATTTGAGATGAATCGTAATTTCCACTTCTCATCATATCCTTTATCTCATTCAGAAGATGTTGATAGCTTTGGTAAGCATAAGTACAATTTTGGATCTTAAGATCAAGGGCTTTATGAGACATCCAACCCTGAATTAAAAGTGACAAAGCACCGACAGCAATCAAACCAATACCACCAGTTGCAATACTTGAAGCAATACCTCCAGATGCAAAGATGATGGACAATGAGTTGCCAAGTAATTTGTATTTTTTTAAACATTTAAATGCTTGTTTGTAGGCCCAACACTTTTTGTGATATGTGTGGTAGTAAGATTTTAATTCTTCAACCTGTTCTTCTGTTAGTTCATCTGAAATGTGATTCCAGTTGAATATACTTTTTCGCGACTCTTTCATATATATATTGTTTAGATATTTTGGTTCAAGCGTGTAAATATTTTATATAAAATGTGCTGTGTCCTACTCCATCAAGAATGGTATTCACATCATTCATAAGAAATGTCAAATAAGAATTGGCATTGACTTCAATTACTGCGTTTATTATTAGTGGTGTCCATTTTGATTTACTATTAAGACGAAGAGAAAATAAATCTTTACCAGCAGATGAATCCTTGATTTGGAATGTGTTGGATACTCCTTTATAAGCATCGGTATAGATTATATGATAATAACCACTGATTGCTGTCCTGATACATTCACTGTTATTAGAAGCAGTGAAAGGGTATTTATTGAAACCTTTGAACTTGATTTCTCCTAAGTTGTTATGTTGTAATTCATTTGTGTAATAATAATATGTTGGTGTTGTTTTTAAGGCATCTAATTGTTTTTTATTGATGGTATCACCGTCAGAAGTACCATCTGCGAGGTTTACTATCTTATTGGATTTCATATCGATCGATGCTTCATATTTGATGTGATCATCATCATAATAATAAAGACGATCCCATAAACCCATTGATACATCATTTTGAGTACCAGCAACACCGTAAACAACAACATAAATGGTAGTCTGAGGATTGGTTTTACCTTTTAACCTGATGTCAATATCTAAATCATCAAAACCGGGATTGAAAACGTTTTTAGAAAAATGGATGATGCTACGTGTGTTTGTTCCATTTATTTTGGAATTGATCTTTCCCACAGAGAGAGTTCCACTTGACGCATTTATTTCATCAATGGTGATACCATCTTCCACATACATTTCATAAACCATTGTATAAGAGCTGGTAGGTAAATATATCAAATCAATTGATAGTCTGGTGCTATAATAACCAATACTGGAATCATAATCAATCTTGAATTCATAAGTCTTTTTGTTTACCAAATGAAAATTTTTATTTTGGACTCCAATCTTGTGAATATCCCTATCATCTTCTTTGAACTCGTCATTATCCATCACTCTTTTGAATACATTTTCTTTATCGATTGACTCTATGAAATTTATTTCAGACGCTTTTATTTTCTTATCAATTATACCATCTATAATTGTATTACTATCATTGACAGTTTTGTTAACGAAATTAACAGAAGCTGCATAACTACTGTCTGATGGTTGTGGATCTTTGAGATTAATGATACTGTGATTGGCTATATTTAAATCACCTTCCATAGCCTCACTACCATCTTTTGGAAGTAGATCTGCTTCAGTAATTGCTATTTCACGGATTACATAATCACGTGTGCTCTTTAACAATTCAAAATTAACTGCTTTATGCTTTATTTGATCATAATTTGGATTTTCTCCATCGTCTTCAACAATGGTCTTTAGATTATCAATATCATTATTACCCATATTCAGAGCACCTGTCATTGCTTTGCTTCCATCTAATTTCAAGACATTTGTGGGAGAGTTTGGTCATTTACTGATTTCAGCATCCACATTAGCTTTGCTGACAATGTCATTAGGATCATCAAAAAGTCCATCATAGTAAGGTTCACAGTTTTTTATTATTTTCTGTTTGAGATCATAATATTCTTTACCGTCTTTATCCACTATTTTGAGAAAATTTTCATTCAGATATCCTTTGTTAACAACGCTTCGCAAATCTCTGGCTCTGACTTCCAAAGCATCATCAACCTTATAATCATCTAAATTATCCACAAAGAGGATATAATTCATACCCATATCTAAATTACCAGTCATGGCTTTACTTCCATCTAGTTTCAAGACATTAGTATCAATGTGGACTTTTGCTATTTCACCATTAACGTATGATTTAGTGGCTTTATCAGCAATAGCAATATCCTGCTTAGCGTTTTCGGTGTCAACATACTTCTTATTAGTAGCATCAGAGTCATCTACAGGATCGCCTAAACTGTTAATAAGATTACTATTGAGATTTAAACTCTCAAAATAGAGAATCTTATGATTATCCTGGACATCATTAACATTAAAAATAGTATGATTGAAAGTTGTTGAGTATTTACCCTTTATCACTCTTGAATAAAATAAAAATTTTATATTTTAATTGTATTGAGAACCATAATATGTAATTTGGAATTTTATCCCATCATCTACTCCAGCTCTTCCATAAGTAGTGAATTGATTTAGTGTATTGATTAGATATTTTGTCACTATCCAATGTATAATCGTATAATGACTGTCACCATGGACATTAATAATTATTGTATCATCAACACGAAAACCACAAACATCACCAATAACAAATATTTCAAAAACAGAGGTATAAGTACCACTCTCTTATTGATTACCTTTCATTTTTATACTGGACCATGCTTCTCCATTAAAACCAGTATCATCACCTTCTTTTTCAATTATGTAAGGATCATGATGTGCTTTATGATTACTGAAGAAGTGGTTTGATGGTACATTTGGGGGGGTTCCTACTTCTAATTGACTCTTGTCACCAAAGTCTTTATAAAATTGAAAACTTGGTTGTAAATGATAATTATTTTGACTGACTTGAGTATGTTCCTTTAATACTTTTAAATTAAATGCATCATTATCGTCAATTGAGTCAGCTATGTCAGTCAATCGTTTTCCATGAATATCATAATTACCATCATCTGTTAACTTGAATCCAACACCCGGTAACCCAGGTAGTCCACGTTGACCGATGGCTGATGATGGCGAAGGTAAAAGTCCGTTTGAATAACTCATTTATATTAATAAATTATATTTTTTCATTGAAATTTTTGGTAGTGAATTTTCGGGGCTTATCGATATATACAAAGGAATATGGTTCTTTAGTTGCTTTTTCATATGATTCTTTTGAAATACTGTTTTCACGGCAAATTAAACTCTTCTCATTAGCACTTGGAAACTCATACATGGAGAAGTGAGAACAATTCAATCTGTCTTTTGGTGTCTTATAGTAGCTTTGACTTAGATAAATCACACTGCAATTTTTATGTCTCCCTCGTATAAAATAGTCGATTAATGGTTTTTGATTTTTATCTCATACATAATCATCAAAAATGACGATTTTTTGTGAGTCAGAGTCAAGATCTTGAACTGGAATAATTTCATCATTTCTTGCTTCAATAACATCATAACCAACCTCATCGCTTATCGGCTGAAAGACATCCATGAGATTCTGATACTTGGACTGTTCTAAATTTTAGGCATACAGATAAACTTTATCAAAATATAGCAGATTGTAGATCATATGCATTAATGTGTTTGTTTTCCCTGAACCACTTGGACCACAAATCAGCATCCGAAAACATTGATGAGGCATGAAATCGAAAAGTTGTCTAAAGTTTGAGACCACATCGTCTTCAACATCATAATTAGGTATTCTCATAATATTATATCAGTATATTAATTCGATATAACACGGTGTTCAACATGGTGTTCAACATGGTGTTCAACGTTGTTTTTTATATATGATTTGTCATTTCTATGTAACGTAATAATATAACAATAAATGATTTTGCTTAAATGGAAAGAACTCGCAAAGAGTAAAACTAAATTAGGGAATAAAATTAATTATGTCCATGATCAACTTAAAGGTTACAAGGCAGACGTCACAAAAAAATACAAACAGGGGGTTATATCGACAGCTGAGAGGGAGATGAATAACAAACGGTTAGAAGATATTGGAGCTATATTGAAGGAATACATTACTTATCATGAGAATAAACTGAAAACAATACAAGGTTTGGGGATTAGAGGCCGAAGAAGAAGACAGAGAGGTGGAAATGTTGTTTTTTAACGATGTAAATCAGCTTCTCTAGAAATTAGAATTGATTATTGGTGAGGTAATCGGAGGTAACACATCAATTCAGATGAGAAATACGGGAGTCAATATATTGGACACATTATTGAGAATGTCAACAATAAATAGACCGCAGTATAATAAATTGTATAATCAGTATTTCAAAGTATAATTGTGTAAAGTTATTATATATACATTGATCGCGAGATTGTTTTATCATCATACAGTGTCAAAGATCAAGGAAACAACACTCCTCAGAATTTTATAACCAAATTCAACAGGACCATAATATTGGATAGCAATTCCCAATATGTAGTTGGCTTGATGCGAATCATTAACATGTCATTCACATGGTTTAATGTAAATTCCTCATACAACAATCAATTGATAAAGTACAGCTCTGATAACGGTTCAACATTTCACGACATCACTTTCCCAGCAGGAGTCTGGAACTATACAGACTTTGATACATATATCAAGGACATAACGAAGATTGTTAAAGATGGTGCTAATAATAATGAGTATCCTATTACTCTTGAATTCGATAATACAACATTCAGGGTCACAGTCACATTAGCCAAGAATTATCAACTTGATTTAACTGCAAGCAATTTCAATGACCTAATTGGATTTAATAAAGAATTATTGAAAAATGAACAGAATATAGGACCAAAGGTGCCTAATCTCAGTCAAGACACTGACATTATTAATATCCATTGCGACTTGATTAATGATTCACTTGTAGACGGTCAAGACATCATTTATTCCTTCTCAACCAGTGTGCTTCAACCTAGTTACTCTTTTACCATCGAACCGAAAAGAGTCACATTTAATCCCGTCAACAAGAATAGTATAAACAGTATCAGGATACACATTACGGATGGAAAAAGGAGATTAATTAAAAGTAAAGTAAAGTAAACTTTATTTTACCAGGGTGGCCCATTCAGCAACGAGGCTGATATCCAGAGGGGCCCTGGACTAAAAATATAGTAATTAAAAATACAATACATCATGATAATTTAAAAATACAATTTAGAAATACAAGGTATAGATTTAAAAAAAAAAGCATGCAATAATTAAAAATATAAAGTATAAGCAAGCATGCAATAATTCATAAAAATCTAATGTCTATAAAATCTAAAAATTGTAGGTATTAATTAAAACTCTGAAGGAAGAAAGTGACTTGGCGTTTTGAATGTTACGGGGTAGGAGGTTAAAGAAAGCTGAACCGGAATATCTAATTGCCTGAATGGAGCTGATACATCTTTTTCATTAATTCCAAAAAGGATAGAATAATATAATATAATGATTTAGTATAATTACTCAGGTGATTATAGAAATCCTCGCGCTCTCATTGGCCGAGAATGGCGTCATATTCCGCTATAATCACCTCCGCAGAGGTGATTATAGCCGCCTCGCGCTTTGTTAATGTGTCTGGAGAGGAAATTAATTTAATGAAAGAAAATGCCATTCCGAGGAATCAAAAAACACGCCACAAAGTTCGGAATGACACTCTTCAAAGGTAAAATATGAAAATTGTGCTAAACGTAACTAAGAAACCATTTAAATTCCCGTGAAATTTTTGCTTATGTCGACATGCATGAATAAATCAATGGTTTCACAACAAATCTTGACTGCTGTGATGACCTGTATCGTTGTCGATAAGAATACAGTCCACGCTAAACCACATTCGATTTGTTTTTTACCACAACATTAAAGATAACTAAAGAAATCTTTGTTAAGATTTGTTGACAATTGAAAACACCGACTCCGACTTGAAAGTGCACGCGCTGTATTATGCAAATGAGCTACATGTAGGCGTCAGATTTTCCTTTCAAAAACTTTTGCAAACTCGCTCAACATGCCGAAGCAATAAGAAAGCATTGCTTGGGAAAAGGGTAATGAAGCGTAGCCATTGTGGATAAGAGTAAAGACCACGATAAACCACATTTTGATTTGTTTTTACCCGGTATGAACGTCAAAGAAAATGTTTTTTCCTTCAGACCGCGAGTTCAGAAAGGCATTGCGTGACAGGTTGATGCGAGCAGCGTGGTATAAATTCTTATCAACAATGACAAATCGTGGTAAAATTTAACATTCCTTTACTTTATAGGTATTTCTATAATCACCTGAGTAATTATACCAAAACAATTATTCGTCTCAGGCTCGTGAATATTGGTGAATATTCCCCTCGACTTCGTCTCGGGGGATATTCACCAATATTCACTTCGCCTTCGGCGAATAATTTTTAAATATAATGAAACCATTTGAATTCACTAGGGTTTATCATCCAAAGCTTGGTATTTTTGTGGATAAACATGTAGGATCGGGATTATCGTTGATAATATTTTCAAACCAATGAAGAGTGCTGCTACATCTATCGTAAAAACGTTCGCCAAGAAATCAGGTGAGAAGGCATTAAAATCAGGTGTTTCACATTTAAGTGAAATGGCAAATAAAAAGAAATCTGAGAAGTCAGGAGACCTGATAATGAAAAAGCTTAGGAATATGAGAATTGGCGACGAGAGACAGCAAGAAGAAAGTACAGATATGATCATCGATAGATTGATATCAGGATCAGGTTTGAAAAGAAGGAGGTAGATTAAAAATTATGTAATATAATAATATAATGGCTTTCAGAACAAGTGAATACTTACAAAGATATGAGTTGGTTCGATATCAACTGAATGATGGTATTGTGATCCCACAGGACAATCAACACCAAACAAAAAATGGGTATAAGTTTACGATCAATGACAGGTCTGCGTTCTATGATTGGTACAATGCTTATTTTGAGGTGCAGTTTCAGTTACAGGAATTGGCTGATGGTACAGGTATTCCAAATGCAACCCGGTCAACAGTTATTAATGGAGCTCATTCATTAATTAACCATTTGACTATAAAGAGTGCTGGTAAGATTGTATATGTAACTGATAATCTTCATAAAGTAACTTTTGTCAAGAACCTCTTGGAATACAGTGACTATTTCAGTCGTTCGGTAGCTAAAGATAGTTTTTGGTATCTGGATGAAGCAAATTTGGCTGATATGACTGCTGCTGGAAATACAGGATTTGAGGCTAGAAGGGAGTTGACGAAAAGAATTGGTGAGGGTGGTGGAGCTGAGGATGCCGCCAAAGATGTCAATGTAACTATACCTCTTAATCGATACGGTTTCTTTGAAGAGTTACATAATAAAATGTTGGTCCCAATGCAACTTCAGTTCGATATACAGTTGCAGAATGACACAGAATTAATATATAAGTAAGCTGCAGCAGTTGCTGGTCGAGTGGTTGTCAATAGATTCTTACTTTGGGTCCCAAGACAAGTACCAAAGGACAATTTATACGATAAGTTTATCGAATCCCTTTTGTTAAAAAAAATCTTGGACGTATAAAAGAGAATTGTATACGGCTTCCAATCCAATGCGGAGTAGTGGATTCTTCCAGATCTCGCCTAGTATTGACAATGTTACTACCGTCTTTGTTTACCTCCAACGAAATAAAACAAACAATGAAGATACAAATCCTTACCACTTCGATACTTTCAAACTGAATGCGGCTAATGATGCTAGCAGTCTCACGTCATGTAGATTGGAATATGGAAATGGAGTATTCTATCCGGAAACTGAATACGATTCAGAATCAAAGGTAAGGATCTTCAACGATGTGATGTCATATGCAATGAGAAAGAATAATTACAATAGCGGTACCCAACTCAACATGTCTAATTACAACTCTCTTTATTCTCTCATATATTTTGATTTGTCCTATCAAACAGATAAAGAAACTAGAGACCCAAAGCAGTTGATATTCAGGTATAAACTGAGCGCAAATAGTACTGCAAATTTCAATGTCCATGCTATTGTCCTATATGATGAGACTATCATCATCGACAAGATAGGAAATGAATTAGTAATAGTATAAAATATTCCTTATTTCACTTATGTTTTATAATCAAAAAATTATATAACATATATTATATACGAAAAAATGACTCAGCTTTTTGAAATAAAGGTAAAACTATCAGAAAATCAGAAGAAGAATCTCAGTGACGCTTACCATAAAAAGGAAACGATTGTCATAAGGCTAACGAATGACTCTCTTCATGGGAATGACACTCTGTACGTTCCAGCTGAAGAAGAGATTGGATAAAAATCGGAAATTGAATAAAGGTATGGATATTAAGCTTGCTAAGACCAATATCAGAAAGCAACTTGGTGGTAGTTTGTTGACTTCAGCTCTGGCTCTTGCACGTGTATTTGGATCAACCATTGCGAAAACCATGGGATTGGCAGCTTTAGCAGGGGCCTCCAGTGCAGGAGCACAACAAATTGTCAAAAAGATAGCTGGAAAAGGGGTACAGACAGGAGGTTTCCTTATTCCACAGAATAAGATTGACAAACTCATCGCAAACAAGCATCTTCTAACCACAAAACAAAAGAAAGATATATTGAATGCCCTTCAATCAGGTTCAGGTGTCCGTATAAAACCAACAAAAAAAACAGTCAGGTGGTTTCCTTGGCACTTTACTCGCCAGTATTGGGATTCCTATGGTGTTGAAAGCTTTAACTGGAAGGGGTGCCCCCAAGATTGGATCACCTCCCCAACCTCCTCCAAAGGGAAGAGGAGCTCCGAGAATAGGTGTATACCCCCATAGTCCGCCACCATTTCTTGGCACATGGGAACAGGTTGGTAGAGGAAAAAAAAAAGGAAAGGGGCTACTGTTAGGACCAAACAGCCCATTCAATCAAATTCCACTTCTGGGGGCAATACTGTGAAACCGAAATTCCACGAAGATATCCCGATGAGCAATCATGATCTGATGAAATGGTGTAAATATCTCAACATCCCAATCAATGATGTTCTATCAAGGGACAAAAGAGTTTCACATAATCATAACCATGCAAGCATTATTTATTTACAATCTTGAACCATCATATATGAGTGGAAGCCATTGGGTAGCAACTTTTGCAAAAGACAACATCATCAATTATTTTGATAGTTTTGGTATGCCTCCTTTTCAAGAAATGGTAAATCATGCGAAAAGAAAGAATGTAACTCTACTTCACCAAAATAATCAGATTCAAAATATGAGTACAACAACATGTGGCTACTTTTGTTTATACTTTTTGAATGAAATGAATAAAGGAAATTCATATTATGATTTATTAAAAGTATTCAATATGGATGATACAATGAAAAATGAAAGATTCATCAAATATTATTTCAAAAATATCTAATTTATATATATAATGGTAAAATCATATTGTGTAAAACAGAAGAAACAAACTGAATGTGTTCCAGGGAGCGAACGATATGTCAAAGCTAAAAATGATCGAACCATGATGAAATGCACTTGTGCTGAATGTGGGATAACAAGACCAAAGTCACAAAAAACACATCATTCGGTCCTGGTGTTAAATTACCAAACGAAATGCAATCCGAAATACAATCAAGGTTGAAAAACGTGTATTGTGGAGCCAAAAAAGTTCCAAAAAACATGCATCTTGGTACTCTAGGAGAATGCTTAGACAAAGGCGGAATAAGATATTACGGTTTGGAAAAAATCCCAAAAGAAATCATAAAAGCAGAAGAAGAAAGAAAAAAGTTTCTTCTCAAACTAAAAAGAAAAGATAAAAGAAAGTCAAAAAGTAATAAGGGAAACTGATTGAGCCCTCACAAGCTAGGGGCTTACTTGGAGAGGCGTTGCTCTAAGGTTCTGTAAAAGGTTTATGGAATATTGGATGAGGTGGTGCCGCAAAGGCTGTAAAATCAGATATTGTCAAACAAAAAATAAAAGAGACGGCTAATCATTATCTTGATAAAGCATTAGACAGTTTCACATCAGATTTATCCAAAAAACTTGATCCAACACAAAGTAGTAGTGGATTACCAATACCATTTCCGTTTGTTGATTGGAATAAAGCTTGGAATGTTGTCACTGCACCTGGATTGTTCAAAGGACCTGAAGTGAGTGCAAAAGAGGGTAGAGCCTTGGCTGCTGAATACAAGAGAAAATACAAGGCTTACAAAGATGCTGGAGGTAGTAGATCATACAACTCATGGATTAAATGGAAAGGTTATGGTGGAGGGTTGTGGTAATAAACCAAAAGGTGATCAAGTGAAGTGCAAAAATGAGACTGATCATAAGATGGTTAAGGCTTTGGATGCTATTCCATGGAACGACAGACATGGGGACATGCAATAGCTCGCAACGCTATAGCAGCTGAGTCAAAATTGGGTATGGGTGTTAAGAAGCCAAAAAACGGGAAAAGCCGTCAAGTGAGGAAAACTGGCAAGAAAAATTAGCAGATGAGTTACATGCACCCATAAAACGCAACTTCACTCGGCGGCGCGTAATCATATCGATGAAATATGGGCAATTGATCTAGTTGAAATGCAACAGTTCAGTAAATGGAATAAGGGTTACCGATATCTTCTAATGGTTATTGATGTCTTCAGCAAATATGGTTGGATCGTTCCATTGAAAGATAAGAAAGGTGAATCTGTCACTGAAGAATTCAAAACAATATTCAAGGAAGGCAGAAAACCACAATATCTATGGGTTGACAAGGCAAAAGAGTTCTATAACAAACATGTGAAAGACCTATTAGAGAAAAATGGGATACAAATGTACTCAACTGAGAATGAAGAGAAGTCATCAGTAGTTGAAAGATGGAATAGGACAATTAAATCCAAAATGTGGAAACAGTTCACAGTTCAAGGTAATACAATGTATCTAGACATGTTACCTGAACTAGTAAAACAATACAACAACACAAAACATTCAAGCATAAAAATGACACCAGTTGAGGCTTCAAAGAAAAAGAATGAGGGTACAGTTTACTTCAATCTATATGGTGATATGGAAACATCAAAACAGAAACCAAAATTTAAAATAGGTGATAAGGTCCGAATATCTAAGTATAAACGGAATGTGTTCGACAAGGTTTATACACCAAACTGGACAGAAGAAGTGTTCACAGTTGATAACATCCAATACACTAATCCAATGACATTCAAAAAATTAGCAAATAATGAAATAGTGTACAAAACCGCACACTTCAATAGCAAACCTCAAGCCATCATCAACAACACAGAAATCCCAGAAGCATTACAATTATCAAAACAGCAAATCTTAAACATGATAGCTCAATGGGTATCTGAAGGTTCCGGTTGGACTATTGAATCTGTTGACAATCATTATCTTAATATTGTACAATATCAACCAATGAAAGGCTCATCATATATCAAACTTCCCCAAGAACTCAGAAACAGCGCAAAGGGATTGATCAACATGAAAAATGAGGATAATGAATGCTTCAGATGGTGCCACATCAGACGCTTAAATCCTCAAGATAAATACCCACAGAGAATCAAAAAATCAGACAAGGAATATGTTAACAATTTAGATTATTCAGGAATTGAATTTCCAGTAACTACAAAGCAGTACAATGAAATTGAAAAGCAAAATGAGATCAATATCAATGTATATGGATATGAAAACAAACAACCATATCCTGTCTATGTGTCAAAAGAAAAATATGATAGACAAATGAATTTATTATTGATAACTGAAAATGACAATAAACATTATGTACTCATCAAAGATTTCAACAGTTTCATGTTTAACAAAACAAAATATAAACAAAGAAAGCACTTCTGTATGTATTGTCTTCAGTTTTTCAGCTCTGAAAGAGTCTTGAACAATTATAAAGATAATTGCATCCAAGTAAATGGAACACAAGCAGTAAAAATGCCTGATGAAGATAACAATATCCTAAAATACAATAATCATAATAAACAACAGCCTGTACCATTTGTGATCTACGCTGACTTTGAGGCCATAACAGAAAAGATATCTGGTTGCCAACTTAATAATGATAAATCATATACAGAGGCATACCAGAAGCATACAGACTGTGGATACGGTTATAAGGTTGTCTGTTGCTATGACGATAAATACAGCAAACCTGCTAAAACGTATAGGGGTAAAAAGGCTGTGTATAAATTCATGGAACATATGTTGGATGAAGTCAAATATTGCAAAAAGGTTATGAAAAAAGAATTCAATAAACCATTGAGAATGATGAAAGATGATGAAGAGAAATTTCAAAAAGCTGAAGAATGTTATATTTGCGATAAAAAATATACTGATAAAGATATTCGAGTTCGAGACCACTGCCATATTACTGGTAAATATAGAGGCTCGTCCCATCAAGAATGTAATTTAAAACTTAGAGTAAACCCAGAAGAAGTAAAAATACCTGTTATATTTCATAATCTCCGTGGGTGTGACTCTCATTTCATCATGCAAGAGATCGGAGCCATTGTCAAGAAGAATACATACACAAATAAGAAAGGAGAAGAGCAACAGATGACAATCGATGCCATACCCAACAATATGGAAAAGTATATGGCTTTCATGCTTGGCAATCATCTGACCTTGATTGATAGTTTCCAATTCATGAGCTCCAGTCTAGAAAAACTAGTGAGTAATATACCAAGAGAATCATTAAAATACACCTCTCAAGTATTTGAAGGTCAAGAGCTTGATCTAATGGTTAGAAAAGGAGTTTACCCATATGACTATATGGACAGTTTCAATAAATTCAGTGAAAAGCTACCGCTGAAAGAAGAATTCTACAGCATACTAAACAATGAACATATATCAGATGAAGACTATGAACAAGCCCAAAATGTATGGAATACATTCTCTCTAAAAAATATGGGTGAGTACCATGACTTATACCTTACGTCTGATGTCCATCTGCTGGCTGATGTATTTGAAAACTTCAGGAAAACATGTTTAGAATACTATAAACTAGATCCATGCCATTATTTCACATCTCCTGGTTTATCATGGGATGTTATGATTAAGATGACTGACATCAAATTAGAGCTTAGGACTGATATTGATATGTTCCAGTTCATTGAAATGGGACTATATAGCCAATCGTTATGGTAAAGCAAACAATAAATACATGAAGGAATATGATGAGAAGGCGCCCTCGAAGTATATCATGTATCTTGATGCTAATAACCTTTGTGGTTGGGCTATGAGTCAGTATCTACAAACAGGTGGTTTCAGATGGATGACACAAAAACAGATTGATAAGATAAACCTTGCCAAGTATAAAGAAGATAGTGAGAAGGGTTTGATACTAGAAGTTGATCTTGAGTATCCAGAAGAATTACATGATCTTCATAATGATTATTCACTTGAAGCAGAAAAGGTGGAAGTAACCAATTAATGATATGTTATCTGAGTATTGCAAAAACATATCTGAGAAATATCATATATCAACCGGTCTGGTCCACAAGCTTATACCAACCTTAGGGAAGAAAGAAATGTATGTATTGCATTACAGGAACCTCCAATTATATATTAATCTCGGTTTGAAGGTTACCAAAGTCCATAGAGTACTTGAGTTCAATCAATCCCCTTGGTTAAAACAGTATATTGATTTCAATACTGAGAAACGTAAGAATGCCAAGAATGCCTTTGAAAAGGATTTCTTCAAGCTGATGAATAATAGTGTATTTGATAATACGATGGAAAATCTCAAAAAGCGAGTAGATGTTAGATTAGTTACTGATGAGAATAAACTGTTAAAATTAACCAGTAAGCCAACTTATGTAAGTAGTAACGTCTTCAATGAGAATCTGGTGGCTGTGCATAAGATCAAAGAAACACTCACCCTTAACAGGCCAGCATATGTGGGTATGTGCATCTTGGATCTTAGTAAGACGTTAATGTATGATTTCCATTACAATTACATCAAAGAGAAATATGGGGGCAAAGCCAAGTTACTATTCACTGATACTGATAGCTTGACTTATGAAATAGAAGCTGAAGATGTGTATCAAGACTTCTGGAATGATAAGCATAAGTTTGATAATAGTGACTACTCTGAGAGCTCACCTTATTTCGACAAGACAAATAAAAAAGTAATTGGTAAATTCAAAGATGAGGCCGCAGGAGTCCCCATTTGTGAATTCATTGGTCTACGATCGAAAATGTATAGTTATATTAAGGATAATCAACAAGGAAGAAAGACTGCTAAAGGAATAAAAAAGAATGTCATCAAAAAGGACATCACACATGAAAACTACAAAGATACACTCTTCAATAATAAACAGATGTATCATTTTGGTCTTGGCTCAGATTTTCGTTTATGGTTTTGGTTTATGGTTTGGTTCAGATTTTGGTTTCTGGTTTGGTTCAGATTTTGGTTTATGGTTTGGTTCAGATTTTGGCTTATGGTTTTGGTTTTGATGATTGATAAATAGCATTGTAGTTGGGAGGAATCGAAAAAATGGTCTCGTACAACCAACTACTATACTACTATTGAATCCTCGATCCATCTACTTCCGATTAATATGGTCCGTCCTTATGTTGAGTTCGTTGCTTTGGGAGCGTAACAAGTGAATAACGAACAACACTACTGACTCGCGTAAGCAAACAAATATATGTTTAGAATCAATCGCTCTTTAACTGCGCAATTGTTTAATAAAGAGGTTTTACAGCAGTACATACTCTACATGGTAAAAGCCGTCGATAGTTTTCAAAGACATTGGCTAAACTACAGGATACAGGGCCACTTTCAAAGAAGTATTAATCGGGTAGCTCGGTGGCTCGTCACTTTGAAGAAGTATCGCTCGAGCGGCTCAGCGGCTCGTCAGTCAACGCGATTGGCGAGCTCAATGTACTTCCCTTTCTCAGAAACTTGTTCCGTTTTTGCCGTTTGAGATTTTCATTCGATTTTCAGCTGGAACAGTTTGATCTATCGTCCCATCCCTGAAATCAGATTAAAGAACTCTACAATTTAAATCTGACAGGGTAAATCATACAAACCGACCTGATTCCGTAGCGCAATGGTAGCGCGTCTGACCCCAGATCAGAAGGGTGCGTCTTCGAATCACGTCGGGGTCAGATTTCTTTTTGTGTTTTATTTGTTGTTGCCTATTTGGATTTGTAAAAGTGATACAAAGACGTAACAACCCTCAATAACCGTGGATAACCCCAGCTCTCTATCAGTACAGTACTGTTAAGAGAGTCTTCTCTTTTGTTATATTATTGTGTTGCGTAACAGATATAATAACCCTCAGGGGAGAGGCTGACATAACTCAGACAGGTTACTAATGAACTTTGTAAGGTACTTGACCATGCCAATGAGACGCTGTACGCCTTGGACATCAACGGGAGTTTCCATGTTAACTATGGCAGCAATCGTCTTTGGCTGAGGTTTGACTCCTTCACTGCTTAAAAGATGCCCAATGAATGTCACTTGCTGGCGTTTGAAGTCGAACTTTGCTTCGTTGAATCTTATGTTCCTCTCTCGGCATCTTTGAAGTAAGCGTACAAGGTTTGCATCATGATCCTTTTCTGCCTCTTCCTTGGCGCCACCCTGACCAGTAATCAGTAGGTCATCTGCTATTCTGTAAATGCCAGGCAATCCTTGCAAGTTTTGATAAAGCTTCATCTGGAAGTATTCAGGCGCAGGGCTGATTCCATAAGGCATTCTTAACCAGCGATGACGGCCCCATGGCGTCTGAAAGGTAGTAAGGCGACTCGATTCATCTGGAGAAAGCCATCTTTCAAGTCTGCTTTGGAGAAAACTCGCGCTTTCCCAAGGTCTGGCAGAATGTCATCAATCACAGGCAGAGGGTAGTGTTAAGACACCAACATCTATGAGACGGTCAATTTCTTCTTTAAACTTTCCTTTTAGAGCTACTGGTACTCTGCGGGGAGGCATGTCCACTGGGGAGACTGAGCCATCCACTTCAAGGTGTAACGTTCCCTCCATTCTGCCAAGTCCCTTAAAAATGTCCGCAAAGTCAGTTAATACTTGCTCTTTAGTAAGGTGAGCTTGATTGTTGCTCACCAGCTGGATATTGTGGTGCTGGACCACAAGAAGACCCATTTGTTGCGCTGCAGGAGCTCCTATCAAAGGCGTGTAGTTACCATCCACTACAACAAACACGGCGTTGTACTTCTTTCTTGTCCTTGGATTACGTATGCTCACTCTTGCCGTTCCAAGTGCCGAGATTTGCTGCTTGTTGTAAGCTGTCAGTAACTTGTTTGTTTTCTGGATCTCTGCACTTCCTGGAAGAAATTTCTATGGAAGGACATTGCACGGTGCACCAGAGTCAATTTGCATTCATTCGTACTGGTTTCCCTTGTATCTCCATAACTGCATAGATCTTGTTAGCAAAATCAGACACAGAATTGACAACTTCTGAAACACTTACATTGTCATCTTCGGCAGAGAGCTCCACAGATAAAACTTCCTCTTCCTATGAGAGATCGGTTTCGACAAAGGACACTTTTTTCCCGAAAGGTTTTCTTTGAGCTTGACTTCTTCTTTTTTAAACTAGTTTTCTTCTCATGAAGATGACACTTGCTAGCGACGTGATTCTCTTTCTTGCACTTCTTGCAGACTTTACCGTAAGCGGCACACTTTTCTCTATTTCTCTCGTGAGACTTGCCACAGAATTTGCAGTCGTCAACCATACGGACATTTGACTTTTGAGAGGACGTTTTGAGTGTGTTGATATCGCTTGACTCGTTGTTTTAGTTTGTCATGGCTTGCATTTGCAATTTAGTCGCTTCGGTTGCTCGGCGGCTATCAAGACATTTATCCAAGGTTAATTTCGGTTCCTGGAGAAGTTTTTTCCTCAGACTATTGTCCCTGATACCACAAACTAAACGATCGCGAATTAAGTCTTCCTTTAACGAGCCAAACTCACAGGTTTCAGCGAGCGTGTCCATATTTGGTATTTCCTTATTTGATAGTGAACATGTGCTTGTAGCAGCGGGAAACGCCATCTTGAATAGAGTATTAAAAGTTGTTGTGTTAAAACCTGTCTCTGGTTTATCGTCAAAGGCTACACACATGAGCCTTCAAGTCATAAAGTTGTCGAACACCACATCTAGGTTTTTCGCAAGATATGGACTTTCCGAGAAGATTAAGATTTAAAATGCAATCGCACCCTTTATGCCTTTGAGATTTCAATAGTATACACTTAGTTTTTGAAACACTGAGAACAAGATTATTGTCTTCTAGCCATTCAGATAGACACACTGAAGATCAAGGTTAACGTAAAAAATTAAACTGTGTAGTTGGACCAGAAAGATATTAAACTGTGTCACCAGCGTATATATTTACATAACAATGTTTGACACAACATGGTAGGTCATTATTAAATGTAGAAAATGAATAACAGGGGTCCGAGGATGGACCGCTGTGGTACTCCAGAAGTTTATGGCAAGCTCTTCAGATGACTGAGAATCAATGTGAACGAACTGCTTTCTTCCCGTGAAGTAGTTCTTAAACCACGGAAGGCTTTCTTCGTATACACCATAATATTCTTATTTACTAAGCAAAAGTGTCGTGATCAACTGTGTCGAAAGCTTTTGCCAAGCCAATAAACACAAACCCAGTGACTAAGCCTACCCAGTGACTAAGAGAATCTCGTCGGCGAAATAGGTTACAGCCGTCTTAGTTGAGTTTATTGTTCTATAACCGGATTGCGCTTTACAGAGCAAGGTGTGTTCATCAAAATAACTTTCAAGTTGCTTGTGGATTAATTGAGCCGTTAGCCGTAAACGTCACTACGTCATTGAGACCCTCCTTTAACCCTACTTAGAAGATACAAAAATTCTTGGTCAACCCAGGGCAAGAGACAATTTATTTCATACACAATTCGATCAGTTGGCTCCGTGGCGCAATGCTAGCGCGTCTGACCGTGATCAGAAAGCTGGGTGTTCGAATCACGTTGGGGTCAGCATATTTTTTCCTGGAAGTTAAATTGATATTTAATTTTTAATCTGCATAGCTGTGGGCGTCAAGAGGAGGATTCGGGTTGGGAAAATACTTGGTGTGTACTTTATTCTTTCAGCCGGCGGATGTTTCTCTGTATTGTTGCGCTAGTAGAGATGTGGTACGTGGAGAAAACATGCAGGAACTAACGTCATGCCTACCTTAAAAACAAAGTATTCGTTTATGAGGTAAGTAATTGTCAGCACTAACAGGTTTGGTTCCGTTTGCTACTTTTGGTTAGTAGCAACTACATGGCTTCAGTTCTTATATCCTTTCTCGCTCGATCAAGGCAGCAACTAACTGACAAGACCTGTATAACTCTTACCTTCAGTGTTAATTACTTACAACAGACAAATTGTCCTTCATCTATTAATCACGGGTTGTCAACACTATTTCTGAAATGCAACCACCGCTTCAAAATGTGTTCAATTATGATCAGTCATAAGTCATTACAAGCATATCCCAATTTGTCAGAGTTGGGTCATTGATTCTTATTATTACAGACTTTAAAATAATACACATGAGAAAATTACTCGATTGTGATTTGCTGAGAGCAGTGCAGTTCAAGTGTAACACCAGTGCAAAAAGTGTAACACCAGTGCGAAAAGTGTAACACCAGTGCAAATTACACATCGTATAAATTTCTGGATTATGATTGACTGAAAGACAAAAGGAATTTTTTTAAGACAATGATATCACGTAAAATGATGACGAAAAGTTTGTGGAGAAGCTTCGAATGACAAAAAAATGGCTTCAAGAAAGATCTTCAGGCACTTGCGAATTGTATTTAGCGAGTTGTAGGCTCAGGTCGGCTCAGACTCCAGCTTTACGAACTATTTAATGGACTAACCAGGTAATCCGGAACATACAATAAATGGCGAATAAAAATGCCTAAAAACGGTGAAGAAACTAGGCTCAAATCTCCAAAAACAGCAGCAGGGCTGACCTAAATTCTCAAACCCGGCAAGACAATACAACAGCGATGAAACTCTGGAAAAATTACGACAGCGAAGTTCAAATGTACGCGCAAGCACATTCTGGGCCATGATTGGCTGATTAAAATCACTTTTACACATGAAATAAAGCGCGGACAGTCGCGCGGACAAAACTGAGGGGTGAGTTCAGAGTTCGTAAAGTTTAAAGCATCGTCCACGCAAATTTGTTCATGTTTATATTAGTAATAAGTAATCATACGGTTTTTCTCGTTCAATTTGGAATTAATTTGCACTTGCAAGTTTTTCAAAAAGCTGAAGATGCACTCGCCGAAGCGGCTCGTGTAATTTCAGCTGTTTGAAAACCCACGCGTGCAAATTAATTCCAAATTGAACTCGAAACCGTATGATTACCTATACATATAACCTTGGCCATCATGGCCTCTTTTTGAACGACTTTAAGTCATATGTAGCTCATTAAAATCGTGACATTTGAAAGGAACGTAAAATTGACAGGTTGTAACTATCAACCATAAGTTATTGGGAAAACTGTTTAAGTAGAGCACTTGAAATACAAACAACGTTGTTATAGTATGTACTATCACAGAAACTGGACTTGAGATGTTGGAAGAACACGAGAAAAATTCGTAAATCACTCGCTTGCGGCTCATGATTTAGGAATTCTTCGAGTGTTCTACCGACAACAACAACAACAACAACAACAACAACAACAACAACAACAATCTTTATTCGCGCCCAGAAATTACATAGTAGACTTTAAGCAAGAAAGAAAAAAATTACATTCCGCGTTGTTTACCAGCCTATAAACCATAGAAACTTGTGTTCTATTGCTTAATTATCCGAAAAATGCAAAACACACCCAAAGCATGATGGCATAACTAGCACAGCAAATACAACGTTGACTCCGTGGCGCAATGGTAGCGCGTCTGACTCCAGATGAAAAGGCTACGTGTTCGAGTCACAGGCGTCGGGTTTAATAATTCTTTTAGGGGGGAGGGTTAAAATGTGGCATAAAATTTCCGAGCAGTCCAGTTTTCTTCAACTGGTCGCGGATTAAGTGTTTGAGTGTAACTGACGTAACCAAAATATGTTTCCCTTCCTTTACAGGACTCAGTGGTCAGACAAAGGTCCGAATGCTTTTTAAACTGCCTTTTTTTCCGGAAATAAGATGCTTAATTCAAATTTGAGTTCAAAGCAGAGATATTCACCCTCCGCCTCGTCATGGATGACTACATGGTAAACACAAATTGTACGATTGTTTTGTCGTTGTTTTTCTCCATGCAGTGAATGGTATTCTTAGGAGCTGGTAGTTATGGCATCGCTATGGCCAAACACTCTCCCTACATCAGAAACGTCTGTAGCTATAGCTATATTGAAACTACAGGAAACAAGTGTCCTAAGGAGAAGAGTGGAGCAGATTTGTGTCAAGTTTTTGCACTTCTTTAAGAGGGTCTCAATTGCCGTTAACCGTCAGCCGATAAAACGGGCCAAAACTTATAAATCGAAAATGTTAGCCGTTCCCCGTAAAGAATGTTAAGCGTGAAGAAACTTTGGACAAGAAAGTGAAAGTCTCAAGATCT
>JAEMPF020036368.1:5000-23705 GCA_022496165.2 Catalaphyllia jardinei | reverse complement strand
TATTTAATTGAGTTATTTTATATATTGTTTATGTACAAAGTATTTAACTGAGTTATTTTATATCTTGTTTATGTGCAAAGTACTTAATTGAGTTATTTTATATCTTGTTTATGTACAAAGTACTTAATTTAGTTAATTCATATCTCGTGTATGCAACTTTTTTTCACGGTTTTTAATTGACAGTTTGATGACAATTTGATTTCAGATTCGTCTAGTGAAGATAGTCCGTATTCGATCACAGAGGAAGAAGTAAGTCTTTGAGAAAGCTAAGGTATTTGATTACATTCCAAGCCTAAGTCGCTACTGAAGCAAAATTATAACGATGGCTGATAAAGCTTTCAAGGCTCAGGCGCCGGTGCACAAAACGGCATTAGTACAAGCACTTTAGTTAAAAATCTTACGTCATTCATTTTGTTAAAATCATTTCACGTTAAAACAAACAGACGCACTTTGCTGACGTTTGCGCCTTGAAGAACTGGTATAGCTTTTTGCAAGCGATCAAAGAAGCTTGTTGTAGTGGTTGAGTAGCTCCTCAACATAGAAACTCGTAAATCCATCCTCGCAATACTGCAGCAGCGGTTGAAACATTTTTGAAATCATTTGCTCGAGCAGGTTGCAACTTGCTCCACTCAAAATGTCAATCAAATTACCAATGTTGCGACGGATGCGGGTTGCAAGACTGCCATCAAAAGAACATCAGTTTGACTGCAACTTGTACTGTCAGCATTTTTTATATTGTTAGGGAATCCTATCACTTGTTTAATCATTTTCATTAGTTTTGAGATATTTACTTATAGCTATAGACGTAACAAGTTGCCTGCGTTTTTCCAGAGTGGCTCAGTGACGGAAAGGATCATTTGTGGAGATATTCTGCATCACAAAAGGCTTCTTAACCTCCAGCATCCTAACCTTTGCATTAACTTAAGCATGACAAAGTCACCTGTTCGAATCGTGGAACTGGTAAGCTATACTATAAGTAACTATGCACGAGGGAAGCAAAATTTTAGAAACACAAGACGTTGTAAAGTGCTAAAGGGGTAAGGGGTGGGCAGTTTATCAAGGGTATAGCCCTTGTTCAGTTTGTTTACAATATTCATATTCTTAGCCCTTGTTAGACACGACCATGTAAAAAACGATACATTTTTATTTGCTTGATAGAATCTACTTGAGATTGTAATATAAAGAGCGAAATTTCACTTCCGGTCTGGTCATAAACTTGTGGGGACTGGGGCCCCGTGACTACTTAAAAAAATTGAAGCTGTGCGATAGTGTCTAATTCATGGTATATTTCATGGTATAATTCATGGTATATTTCATGGTATAATTCATGGTATATTTCTTATTTGTTCGGCTCGAAAGATATGCGCAACAATGTCAATCTATGTATCTTGTTTTGACGCCACGAGCTATCTAGTCCAGTGCGTTCAAAATAAATATGCAGAGGAAAGCGACGGGGAGAAAAAATTGACTGCATTAAAGTGAAAGGCAGGAAGTATATTATTTAATTCAAAGTACTTTGACGGGGAAAAGTGGGCATTCGTGGCTGCAATCGATCCTCGAGAAGGTAAACAAATGTACGAAACTTTTGCAAGTAGTGCAAATTTCATACATTTAGTGAATTAAGAAGTGAATCAATGATACTGAACTTGCGAAAGTTTTGCGAATGGAAAAAAGCTTCGTTAATACTTTGAAGGCTATGAAGTGCGTGTTTTCTTGTAATTTGCTAAATGAAAACCATTATTTGAAAGGTTAACGGAAACATTTAAGCTTATGCGTCGTGCATGTTATATGAGTGCATTGAGCTTACTTTGAGCATAATTAGCTTGAAACTGCTTATAAGCCAATCAGAGCGCGCGTTGTATCTGAGTTATTTTGTTAACTTTAATGAATTAGATGCTGTGTGGTACGTTACTGTTCGTTGATTATCTTGGTGTTTAGCAAAGTAGGGAATAGTCCTTTTTTATTTGTTCTGATTAGCTATACTTCTAGCTATACAGATAAATCTTCTCTGGTACTCAGATTTCAGTGGCAAGTCCCCTGGGAAACCTAAAGGAGTATGTTCTCAATGGACGCTGCGAGGAGACCATCGTGGTCACTTTTTTGTCTCAAGTGGCCTCCGCGCTGCAGTACCTTCACGAAAACCACATTATACATGCAGCACTTCGCGCCGAGAATGTGAATGTTGTGGTGCTTCAGGAGGTAAATACAGCTGAACCTCTCTTAAGCGACCAAACTAAATGTCAAACCAATTAAGGTGGTCGCTTACGAGAGCTTAGACCATATTAGTTTAAAATTTTGCCTCATTAGCATAAAGTGACTGAAGAGACTTATCCCTGTTTTTAATGCTCTGTTCATGTGAAAAGTCGATTTTGAGAAAAAATCCGATACTACCCATTGATAAATTTCCTATTCTTGTGCTTCCCAGGAATGCGATAATGTTACAACACCTTATTATCCAATTTTGGTTCAATTATCTGTCTACTGGTCGCTTACTAAAAGTTAAAAACAAAAGAAAATTTTACCTCTAAAAGTGGTCGCTTACAAGAGGTTCCAAATATAATTATCTGACTTGGAAACTTTTCGTATTTTGGAAAACTGGTCGCCAAGGAGAGATGGTAGCTTACGAGAGGTGATCGCTGAGTTCGCTGTCAAAGGTTCGACTTTAAATACACTCTAATATCATGTCCTGTTCAAATTATTAGTCTAGAAACAGCTAGAACAAGTAACATCTCTGTGACTACTCTCAGCCATTCACTTTTTATGAATAAGGGCTGTTTTTTTTTTGGAACAGGGTGTTTTACAAGCACAGATAATCCGTTTTGGTCGCTCTAAGTCTCTTGGAATGAGACTTGATAAAGACAGCAGTAACACAGTCGTGGTTAGTGCGGACATGCCACCTGATTCTACACGCTGGTTAGTGGAGCCTTGTTGGTTATTTTCGTTAAGGTGGCTGGCAACAGTTTCCAGTACTTTCCAAGACTTTTACGACTCATAATTATATTCACTTTTTATCACTGGAAGCTACAATCATGTAGCATAAAAATGCCCAATCATTGGTAAACACGTTCTTATAATTTTCGTGATATAATATGTTGCCATAGAAACATTATGAACTACTTAAAACACCCTTAATTTTAACGGTTAACTGCCAATTACTCAAAGCCGAGCACGGTGAACTTTATTTAAATACTTTCGTTCTTAGGCCATCGTAGTTTGATCAAAAATAAGAAGCAAACGGGAGTGATAAACATTGAACTTGCACATTTTTTGATTGTGACTTCACGTTTCGTATGTTACTCTATATACATTAACTCTGCCATTGCTGGCCATGTTAAAACCACTGGATATAACATCAAGTGGGCTTCACTATGATATTTTGGCAAAGGGCAAAACAGGCTACCATTGCAAAATCAAAGAGATCTTATTTATTCAAGAACTTGAGCAAGCTGTCAATGTCAACGTCTGAGGTGAAAAGCTGACGCTTTATTTATCTACTCTAGTTTTCATTGCTTAATCTAAGTACCAGACCCCTCACCACCATTATAATTTAAAAAATAGCCGTTTGAAATTTCAACCGTTACTTTTGAAAATGTTTGTAGAGTAACATATCAATCAAAAAATTTGTAAGCTCAATGTGTTTATCACTGCTGTTTGTTCCTTATTTTTGATCAAATTGTTTCTCATTGTCATAAAAGATGTGCCTGTTATTCATCGTGGTGTAAGATAGGACAGATGCGTTTTAATCGTTTACCTCACGATGGAGTCACTTTGAGATGTTGATCTCGACGTTTTGATTGTTATACTGCTAACCTTCATCAGGCCATGAGATCGATTGTTGCGTGTCACTATTTGTAGCATTCATTTCGATCCATATTATTCTGTGACGATGTTCCCTCGTAGGTCCTCATTGTAACTGACTGGCTGTTGTGCCTTTTGATTGTGGGTATCCATGCTCCAAGAATTTCGATTTCACTATCTCTATTCTATTATCTGGATAGCGCCCTTGACCCCTCGTGTGTACCAGGGAGGGTCACGATCAATGAACTTGACTATGTCTCAAATGGGTAAATTCCCCTTCTCTTTGGCGTGCTCTAAAATTGCGGAGGTTTGTATACGAGCAAGTCGTATGTCTCTGTCATGTTGGTCTTTTGTACCCTCTCGAATAGCTATCCCTGTTTCTCCGATATACACTTTGCTGCACTGGTGAGAATCTTATAAAATCACCGTCTTCCTTTGTTGGTTCAAGGGGGTCTTTAGGTCGCACTAAATAGGACCTAATAGTTGTGTCAGATTTAAAGACAATGCGTACGCCTTGTTGTTGTAGGCAGCGGCGAAGAACCCTTGATACACCTTTGATATAGTTATAGGGTAAAACCGCAGTTGATTTAATTTCTTGCCTGGGTTCTTGGTTAGTTGTTGCTCTTGTTGATTTCGTGAGCTTCTGTACAAACGTCGAATGAACAAAGTGATTCCATCGTCAGACAAAAGAGGAAAATTCATCTATCCTGTTTTATTATTCATTCAAAAAATATCCACAGCTCTAGAGCGCAAAGAAATGTATTTTGTTTGGTTTAGTGACAGCAGAAAACACAAAAGAAAACAGATTCCGTGGTGCCCCATTAACCTATTTTTAGTTTCTGCTGGGTTACATCAGTCTGTTCACATACCGTAAGACTTTCGTAAGTGAGACTATTACACCCTGTTTAACACGCGATTTAAACAGATCAGCTAATCTAATCATCGCTTACTAGAGATATCATGATCCATCGTGTTTCAAGATGCCAAACTCTAGGAAAACTAACTTTTTTAATAGGAGTGCACCGGAAGTGATTTTAAAGGGACATTACAGTCAAGCCAGTGACGTATGGTCATTTGGTGTGGTAGCTTGGGAACTTTACGCTGCGTTAACCAATGGTTCACGATTTCGAGAACGAACGCTGCCCTACTTTCACATTTCCAACGATGAGGTAATTCCATATTTGTATTTTATCTAGGTTGTTTTGTTCGTGCTTTCCGCCACTACTTTTAGTTTCGAAATATGCGTTACGACATTATTGTAATTGCATTTTTATATTTTAGTAACATCGATTTAAACCTGAAGAAGGCTGGTCTGGCCAGCCGAAATATTGTTTTAAATATACGACGTTGTGTCAGCCATGCAGTAATCTTTGATTTATCATCGTTTTAGTTTTCAAGTTCGATCTCCTGAGAGATCCAATTAAAACAAGTAAATCGCAGTTTATTTAGTATTTCCTTCTTTAAACCTCAATAGACAACCATTTGACTCAAAAATAAACACTGTTGTCAAAGACACTGTTGTCTAGGCTGCAGGAGTGAAAATCTACACACGAGCCAGTTGGCCCATCAGGCCATAATAAGTGGCTAACTATAATCAAACTGAAGATTATCCTAGTTTCTGTACCATGAATTGACTAGGAGTATTTCTACTCCCCCACAGATGGAACTCCCGGGATGCTAGACCATCGCAGGGTTATCTCCAGCATGCAAAACATTCGGCGGTACCCATTTATACACCTGGGTAGAGAGAGGCACTGTGAGGGTAAAGTGTCTTGCCCCATAACACCGTACAATGATCCCGGCCAGTGCTCGAACCCAGACCGCTCGATCCGGAGTCGAAGCAGATGTAAAATTAAACTCGAACTTTGGCTGAGGGTTTCAATCACTTTACGTGAGACTTGATTGACAAGACTTTTACCATGAAAAATATCCCTTCAGTTCAGATAAATGAACTTAAATCTTCGACCAATTCATTTACGAGCCAGTTAATAAGCTAAGACCGCATTGGATTGTTAACTCCTTTGTGTTTATTTGGTGCAAGGTTTAAAATGCCTTTACAGGTTGAGTATGATTCCTCTTATGTCACATCGCGCGCACTTTTTCTCTGACCTTTTTTTCAGATTTTACATCATGATGCAGCAGTGTTGGAGATACAATTCCAAACTCAGGCCACGGTTTATTGCTTTGTTTAAAAAACTCGCACGCAGGTTTGTTTTTGGACAACAACATCGTCTTTATTACCCTTTAATTTACTTAGATCACATCTAGCCGGGTAAAGTTTAAAAAAGGGCACTTGCAACCCGAAATGAGAGAGACAAAAATTTAGACATCATTTTTAAGCCGTTAAAAGAGTAAAAAATTTAAAAGTTGTCTTCGGTAAAGAGTTCTGGAGAAACGCACGAATGCTTCGAAGGCATAAAACATTCTCTTTTCCTTTCTGTAAGCCATTCTCTTTAAGATTTGAATCCTGGGTGAACTTGAACTTGAACTTTGGACGTTGAGTGGTTTTCCTCTGAAATTCCCTGTAAACTTGAAACCAAAACAGTTTCAGATTTCCCGCATTTTTCTGAGCTCTCAACAGTGACGTCATAAGTTCTATTTCCGACAATCTTCCAACAATTTTCCCGACCGCTCTACTGTTATGAGGGCTAAGAAACAGTGATTCTACATTTCAATATCTCAGCAATACTTTGTCCAATTCGTTGGAGACTTCGGAATATGTTTATTTTACGCTTAATAAACACATTTTGGACTCAAATGACAAAATGTCTAAATTTTGGTTAATTTGGCCGTTAAAAATGCCAGGGTTTTTAAGTTTACAAATTAACAATTGGAAAGAGCGGCAAGCACGAGTGAAAAGTTTTTTTTTGTGATAACTCTCATGTATTTGTTCGACGTTCCATGGTCATGGTGTTTTACTGAATATCTTAACGGTGATCTGAGAAACGATGCGTATTTTAACTGCTAGCGGAGATCTTAGATAGCTGTTGTCTATGATACAAAATATAGCTTCCTGACATGAAGTGAAACAGACTTATGAAACCTCTCATTTATCCAGACCAAAAAGTTATGAAACTACGCAGGTAAATCACTTATCAATATACACCAGACGCTTATTAAGAACAATTTCCAATTTCAGAAACTCAATGGAGTCCTTATCGATGAGTGAGATTGTGGAGGAACCTTTCCAATGCAGAGAGGATAGTGAAAAGATGTCCTCTTATGACTTCCTCGCAGAGCACGAATACCAACAAGTCTCGACCGTTTGTTCATGTGAAATACACTCGCTTAAGACAGATAACTATGAAACGTTTGCTGTAACCAAGACAATTGAGCAACTTCCATTGCCAACTTCAGAGATGGCAGATGCCTATGAAAACTTAGCTTGCAATGGAAGTAGTGACCAGAGTCAGTTGTCAGCATTAACGACAACACCAGTTTATGAACATCTTCCTACTTACAGGATGAAACAACCCACATTGGCAATTCCAAAGAGCACAAGCCTTGCCAACAGCGACAAACAGGTCAAGAGGCACGCACGACTAAGTGTAACTACCCTATGAGACTGAAGACACTGGAAATTTCATTAACTTTTGCCAATAAGTGGAGAGGGTTAAAAGGCACCATAATTTGTTCCAAAATTTAGGTTGCCTCTGAACCCTCTCCACAAAATATATTTTTACATTTTGCAGAAAGTTGCATCTTATCATACCTAACACAATTAGATAATAAAAATTGGGGTTTACTGAGCTTATTTTTCAAGCGCTTTAAACTAAAATTAAGGGTGTTTCTAGCATTTTCGTCTTGTCACAATGATAGTCTCTTGTATAAAAAGAACAGAACAGGTTTAGCTGAATATAACTGTAAGGGAAGACTATAATAAGCAATGCCAGTTTGCGGGATGCCATGGGCGAAAACGATGTTACCGATATCACTTTATCATCCTGCATGTTAAATAGTTTTCCAAGAAAGATCAAACATACTTGTTTTGGAAGTTTATAATATAAGGTTTAAATTGTAATCTGTATAATACGTTACAAGTGAAGTATGATCCTCGCAGTAAATTTTCCAATTTAAGCAACTGGAAAGAAGAAGAGTAGTATAGTAATTGGGGGTACCAGCACAGTTTTCAATATTTTTTCTATTCTGATTTTACCAGCACAGTTTTCAATATTTTTTTTCTATTCTGATTTTATGAGCACAGTTTTCAATATTTTTTTCTGTTCTGATTTTATGAGCACATTTTTCAAGCATATTTTTTATACTATATTTCTAAACTATTTTTCCAACAATTAATAAACTGCTGGAAAAACCAAATGCTTAAATCAAATAATAAAATATTTATAGTAGTATAGTAATTGGGGGTACCAGCACAGTTTTCAATATTTGATATACTTGATGACATTCTTTTTGATTCCCTTAGCAGTCTTTCCTCCTTTCTGATCATCTTTAATATAGCTATACATTTTGGATCGTAAACCTACAAACTCAGTGATTGGAACTCCTGCGGCTTCATCTTTCATTTTACCAATTACTTTCTTATTATCTTTATTATAAAATGGTGAATTTTCTGGGTAATCACTATTGTCAAATTTGTCTATATCCTTCCAGAAGTCTTGATAAACATCTTCTGCTTCAATCTCATAGGTTAAGCTGTCGGTATCAGTAAACAATAACTTAGCCTTACTTCCATATTTCTCTTTGATGTAGTTGTAATGAAAATCATACATCAAAGTCACTCAAATCTAAGATACACATCCCTACATATGCTGGCCTGTTCAGAGTAAGGGTTTCTTTTATTTTATGTACAGCCACCAGATTCTCATTAAAGATCTTGCTACTAACATATGTTGGCTTACTAGTTAATTTTAATAATTTCTTTTCATCAGTAACCAATCTAACATCTACTCGCTTTCTAATATTCTCCATTGTTTTTCCGAATACGCTGTTATTCATAAGTTTGAAGAAATCCTTTTCAAAAGCATTCTTAGCATTTTTCCGTTTCTCAGTATTGAAATCGATATACTGTTTTAGCCAAGGGGATTGATTGAACTTTAGTACTCGATGGACTTTAGTAACCTTCAAACGAAGATCCATATATAATTGGAGGTTCCTATAATGTAAAACATACTTTTCTTTTTTCTTCAAGGTTAGTATGAGCTTGTGAACCAGACCGGTTGATATATTATATTTCTCAGATATTTTTTTGCAGTAATCAGATAGCATATCATTTGTTACTTCCACCTTTTCTGCTGCTAGTGGATAATCATTATGTAGATCATGTAATTTTTTAGGATATTTGAGATCGACTTCTAATATCAATCCTTTATTGCTGTCTTCCTCATACTTAGCCAAATCTAATTTATCAATTTGTTTTTGTGTCATCCATCTGAATCCACCTGTGGGCAGATACTGACTCATAGCCCAACCGTATAAATTATTTGCGTCAAGATATATAATATACTTGGACGGTGCTTTCTTATTATATTCTTTCATATATTTATTATTTGCTTTACCATAACGATTAGCAATATAACTGATACCACCTCGTAAACCATTTTCAATAAACTGAAACATATCAATATCAGTCATAAGTTCTAATTTGATATTAGTCATCTTTAGCATGGCATCCCATGATAAACCAGGAGAGGTGAAATAATGACATGGATCCAACTTATAATATTCAAGACATGTTTTCCTAAAATTCTCAAATACATCTGCTAATAATAGAATATCTGATTTCAAATATAAATCATGATACTCTCCCATATTTTTTAGAGAGAATTTATTCCAAACATTTTGTGCGTGTTTATAATCTTCATCAGATATATGTTCATCATTTAAAATGCTGTAGAACTAAGTTATTACCAAGCATGAACGCCATATACTTTTCCATATTATTTGGTATAGCATTGATGGTAATCTGTTGCTCCTCACCTTTCTTATTTTTATAAACATATTTCTTAACAATAGCTCCAATCTCTTGCATTATAAAATGGCTGTCATAACCTCGGAGATTATGGAATATAACAGGTATTTTGATTTCTCCATTATTTGTTTCCAACAATTGTTTGAAATCTCTTCTAATAATCTTCTTACAATATTTAACTTCTTCTAACATTGCTTCCATGAATTTGTAAACTGCTTTTTCACCTCGGTATATTTTAACCGGCTTGCTATATTTATCATTATAACAACAGACAACCTTATAGCCATAGCCGCAGTCTGTATGCTTCTGGTATACCTCTGTATATGACTTATTATTATTGGGTTGGCAACCAGATATCTTTTCTCTTAAGGCCTCGAAGTCTGCATAGATCACAAATGGCACAGGCTGTTCTCTATTATGATTATTGTATTTTAGGATATTGTTATCAGCATCAGGCATTTTTACTGCTTGTGCTCCATTGACTTGAATACAATTGTCTCTATGATTGTTCAAGACTATTTCAGAGCTGAAACACTGAAGGTAATGCATGCAGAAGTGCTTCCTTTCTTTGTGTTTTGTTTTATTAAACATAAACCTGTTGAAGTCTTCAATTAATACATAATGTTTATTATCATTTTCAGTTATCAATAATAAATTCATCTGTCTGTCATATTTATCTTTTGACACATGGATAGGATATGGTTGTTTGTTTTCATATCCAAATACATTAACATTAATCTCATTTTGCTTTTCAATTTTATTGTACTGCTTTGTAGTTACTGGAAATTCAATTCCAGAATAATCTAAATTTTTAACATATTCTTTATCTGATTTTTTGATCCTCTGGGGGTTCCTATCTTGAGGATTTAAATGTCTGATGTGACACCATCGGAAACATTCATTATCCTCATTTTTCATATTAATCAATCCTTTCACACTGTTTCTAAGTTCTGGGGGAAGTTCAATGTATGATGAGCCTTTCATTGGCTTATATTGTACAATATTGATATAATGATTGTCAACAGATTCAATGGTCCAACCAGAACCTTCAGAAATCCATTGAGCTATCATATTTAGAATTTGTTGTTTTGATAATTCTAATGCTCCAAGGTTTTGTGTGTTATTAATGATGGTAATAGGTTTGCTATTGAAATAAGCGGTTTTGTATATTATTTTATCATTTGTTGATTTTTTGAATGTCACTTTGAGCGTTTCAACAAATTTTAGACCTTTCATAGATGTTAGCATCCTAACAATATGATATTCAACTGCTTTTCTTGTGTTTTGCAGTTGCTCAAGAGGATCTTTATTATTTCTGATGCTGATTTCGAAGGACTTTGTGTAACCCTTCAGAGCTCTAGCAGTTTCTTCTATTTTGGTTCTAGGGGTTGGGACTGGTTTTTTAGTCCTCGGAGCTGGGACTGGTTTCTTAGTCCTCGGAGCTGGGACTGGTTTCTTGGTCTTTGGTAAAGGTGTTGGTTTATCCCTAAATTCTAATGGTGGATTAATGATATTGTTTTCATATTCTTGTACCATCTGTTTTACATTTTTCCTTGGTAGTGGGATTGGTTTGTCTTGTGTTTCAACCTGCTGTTTCATTTTTTGCTGAAACAATACTTTTATTTTCTCATTCTGCTTCAATAATAAATTGATCAGTTGAGATTTGGTTAGTTTTGAGAGATTGTGTGTGTTCATACTATAGGTTGAGATAATTTTTTCCATTCTATATTATATCTATATATAATTTTATTTTTTAATCTTAATAATGGTGCGTTTAAATCTGATTTTTCACATTGAAACGCATAACAAACAAGAATTTTTTTGGGTAATGTTTAGACAGCAAATAAACAGCATATACTATGTTGATACAATATATGTTTATATTATTTTTATATATTTTTTAATTCTTTGTGGCTTGGGTATTTTTCATATGTTTCTTTGTCTTAAGATGGCTCCATTTTCCAGCTAATGAGTAATCATGATCACCACATATGGAGCATCGCCATTCTTTATTCAACATGTAATTAGTCTTATATGGTCTATTTGCTTGCTTTCTTTCTTCTTCACTGAAATATTTTTTCGGTCTTCCCATTCTATATTAATGTTATATGCGTTTAAATCCTTCATTGGAATCCAACTGTTAAAATCATCACTAGAAAACTAGGCTAAATAAAATCAGAACTAAGCAAAATAAATGCATTCGTTCAATTTTTTTTGTACACAGTAGAGAGAATGCCACGCCTTACTACAACTTACTGGATATCCTAAAACTTGATAATATTTTCAAACTAAAAGTAGCACTCTTTGCACATAAAATCATAAACAATCCAACAGGCATCCCAACAATTTTTTTCTGGAACTTTACCTCTAGCTTCTGACTTCCATAGCCATTACACTAGATTTGTCTCTAACCTTAACTTCCGTAGGCCACTTGTACATAATAATTATGGAGCCTCTACTTTTACTTTCATTGCATCGAAAATCTGGGAGACTATCCCACTGCATCTAAAAAAACTACATTATTACCCCTTTTTCAAACAATATAAGCTATATCTGCTAAATTCGCAATCTGTTTCCTAGAATATATTGATTTAGTTTACTTTAGCCTCTTTTTTCTATTGTTCATTTGATTCATGTATCCACCTAGACATTTGTTTACTTTAGCACCTTTACTCTGGGTAAAATCTATTTTCATCACGCTTTTTGTCTACGCCAGTTAGCTTAACGTGGCAGTGGCCAACTCGGAAGCATCTGCTACTTTGGTCACTGCGCACATCTTAATTTCGTTAATTTTCTATCTTTATTTTAATTTTGATTTATAACTTACTTCTACAAATGTAACGTAAATTATATGTGAATAGTGCAATAAAGACGTCATTCATTCATCCCTTCCATTTCACCAAAGCTTGTTTCTTCTTATAATCCCTCCGAATTACTTTATCAATGCGGAATACATCCTGCATAGCTTTTAATAATTCAGGTTCATAGAAACTCCCTCGGATATCTTCATTTCTGAGATCTCTTACTTTATAAGTTATTGGATTAGTGTATTGGATATCATCAACTGTGAAAACTTCTTCTGTCCAATTTGGTGTATAACCCTTATCGAAAACATTCCGTTTATACTTTGATATTCTGACCTTATCACCTATTTTAAATTTTGGTTTCTGTTTTGATGTTTCCATATTACCATATAGATTGAAGTAAACTATACCCTCATTCTTTTTCTTTGAAGCTTCAACCGGTGTCATTTTTATGCTTGAATGTTTTGTGTTGTTGTATTGTTTTACTAGTTTAGGCAACATGTCTAGATACATTGTATTACCTTGAATTGTGAATTGTTTCCACAGTTTGGATTTAATTGTCCTATTCCATCTTTCAACTACTGATGACTTCTCTTCATTCTCACTTGAGTACATTTGTATCCCATTTTTCTCTAATAGGTCTTTCAAATGTTTGTTATAGAACTCTTTTCCCTTATCAACCCAAATATATTGTGGTTTGCTGCCTTCCTTAAATATTGTTTTGAATGCTTCAGTGACAGATTCACCTTTCTTATCTTTTAACGGAACGATCCAACCATATTTGCTGAATACATCGATAACCATTAGAAGATATCTGTAACCCTTATTCCATTTACTAAACTGCTGCATTTCAACCAAATCACTTGCCCATATTTCAAAATTTGTGATTTGTGATTACACGCCGCCGAGTGAAATTGCGTTTTATGGGTGTATGTAACTCATCTGCTAATTTTTCTTGCCAGTTTTCTTCACTCGACGGCTTTTCCCGTTTTTTGGCTTCACACCCATACCTAATTTGGACTTAGCTGCTATAGCGTTCCTAGCCACAGTATGACCCCATTGTCGATCTTTCCATGGAATAGCATCAAGAGCTTTGACCATCTTACGATCAGCTTCATTCTTACACTTCACTTGATCACTTTTTGGTTTATTACCGCAAACTGAGTAATCAACATCGTGCTGCATACTGACTGCATCTGTTCTACATGTTGGTTGTTGATATATCTCAAGTATCTGACCAGTATTAGGATCATACCTCAGTTGATCTTCAAGAGGGTTACCAGAGCCTGTATATTTATGCCCAGGCATCAAAAAACCCTTCTTAGGTGCAACCTTGAGAATGGCATTATGGATGTCTAACCCTCCACCATAACCTTTCCATTTAATCCATGAGTTGTATGATCTGCTGCCTCCAGCATCTTTGTAAGCCTTGTATTGTCTCTTGTATTCAGAAACCAAGGCTCTACCCTCTTTTGCACTCACTTCAGGTCCTTTAAACAATCCAGGTGCAGTGACAACATTCCAAGCTTTCTTCCAATCTACAAATGGAAATGGTATTGGTAATCCTTTACCACTATATGTTGGATCTAATTTTTTTGATAAGTCTGATGTGAAACTATCCAAAGCTTTATCAAGATATTGGTTGGCCGTCTCTTTTATTTTTTGTTTGACTATATCTGATTTAATAGCCTTTACAGCACCAGCTCGTCCGAGATTTAATAAACCTTTAACACTACTTTTAAGCAGTTGTTCTCCTAGTAAGCCCCCATCTTGTGAGGGCTCAATCAGTTTCCCTTGTTCTTCACGAATTTGGTCTTTGTTATCCCACATTCAGCACAAGTGCATTTCAACATCATACTCCCATTTTTAGATTTAGTATATCGTTCACTCCCTGGAACGCATTCCGTTTGCTTCTTCTGTTTAACACAAGATGATTTCACCATTTTATATATATAATTTAGATATTTTTGATACAATATTCAATGAATCTCTCATTATCCATTGTTTCATGTATATTGAACACTTTTAATAAATCATGATACGACTTCCCCTTATTCATTTCATTCAAAAAGTATAAACAAAAGTATCCACATGTGGTTGTATTTATATTTTGAATTTGATTATTTTGATGAAGCAGAGTTAAATTCTTTCTTTTCGCATGATTTACCATTTCTTGAAAAGGAGGCATACCAAAACTATCAAAATAATTTATTACACCATCTTTTACATAAGTAGCTACCCAATGGCTTCCACTCATATATAATGGTTCAAGATTGTAAATAAATAATGCTTGGTTATGATTATGTGGAACCTTCCCATCTCTTGATAGAACATCATTGATTGGGATGTTGAGATATCTACACCATTTTAGCAGATCATGATTGCTTAATGGGATGTTTTTATGGAATTTAGGTTTCACAGTATTGCTCCTAGAAGTGGAATTTGATTGAATGGGCTGTTTGGTCCTAATAGTAGACCCTTTCCTTTTTTTTTTGTTTGTCTTTTTTTCCCATACCAACTTGGTTGTCACCCCAACTGCCAAAAAACGGTGGCGACCTTTATGCACCTATTCTCGGAGCTCCCTTTCCCCCTTTTGGAGGTGCTCCAACTTTGGGGGCACCCCTTCCGGTCAAAGCTTTCAAAACCATTGGAATCCCACTACTTGCAAGTAAAGTTCCAAGGAAACTACCTGATTGTTTTTTTTGTTGGTCTTATACGAACACCAGAACCTGATTGAAGGGCAGATAGAATGTCCTGCTTTTGTTTTGCAGTTAGAAGATGTTTGTTTGCAATAAGCTTATCAATTTTGTTTTGTGGAATGAGGAAACCTCCAGTTTGTCCTTTTCCGGATATCTTTTTAACAATTTGTTGTGCTCCTGCACTGGAGGCCCCTGCTAAAGCTGCTAATCCCATTGGTTTAGTAATGGTTGGTCCAAATGCACGATCCTTACCTTTGATTCTGAATCGTATTCAGTTTCTGGATAGAATACTCCATTTCCATATTCCAATCTACATGACGTGAGACTGCTATTATTATTAGCCGCATTCAGTTTGAAAGTATCGAAGTGGTAAGGATTTGTATTTTCATCGTTTGTTTTATTTCGTTGGAGGTAAACAAAGACGGAAACAACATTGTCAATACTTGGTGAGATCTGGAAGTATCCACTGCTCTGCGTTGGATTGGAAGCTGTATACAATTCTCTTTTATACGTCCAAGATTTCCTCGTCAAAAAGGATTTGATAAACTTATCGTATGAAGTGTCCTTTGGTAAAAGTCTCGGAACCCAAAGTAAGAATCTATTGACAACCACTCGACTAGCATTTGCTGCAGCTGTCTTATATATTAATTCTGTATCATCCTGCAACTGTATATCAAACTGAAGTTGCATTGGGACCAACATTTTATCATGTAACTCTTCAAAGAAACCGTATCGATTAAGAGGTATAATTAGATTAACATCTTTGGCGGCATCCTCACCGTCACCACCCTCACCAATTCTTTTCGTTAAATTTCGTCTAGCCTCAAATCCTGTATTTCCAGCAGCAGTCATATCAGCCAAATTTGCTACATCAAGATACCAAAAACTATCTTTAGCCACCGATCTACTGAAATCACCACTGTATTTTAAGAGGTTCTTGACAAAAGTTACTTTATGAAGATTATCAGTTTCGTATACAATCTTACCAGCACTCTTTATTGTCAAATGGTTAATTAATGAATGAGCTCCATTAATAACTGTTGATCGGGTTGCATTTGGAATACCGTCATCATCAACCAATGCCTGTAACTGAAACTGCACCTCAAAATAAGCATTGTACCAATCATAGAACGCAGACCTATCATTGATTGTGAACTTATACCCATTTTTTTTCTGGTGTTGATTGTTTGGTGGGATCTCAATAACATCATTCAGTTGAAATCGAACCAACTCATACCTTTGCAAATATTCACTTGTTCTGAAAGCCATTATATTAATATATTACATAATTTTACTCTACCTCCTTTTCAAACCTGATCCTGATATCAGTCTATCAATGATCATATCTGTACTTTCTTCTTGTTGTGGTGGAACTATTTTAGCTCTTTGTCCTACATCATCAATTCTCATATTCCTAAGCTTTTTCATTATCATGTCTCCCGACTTCTCAGATGTCTTTTTACCTACCCTTTCACCTGCTGATTTTAATGCTTTCTCACCTGATTTCTTGGCGAACCTTTTTACAACAGATGACGCAGCACTCTTCATTGGTTTGAAAATATTATCAACGATAATCCCTGATCCTACATGTTTATCCACAAAAATACCGAGTTTTAGATGATAAACCCCGGTGAATTCAAATGGTTTCATTATACTATTATGTTATATTATTCTATCCTTTTTAGAATTAATGAAAAAGATGTATCTGCTCCATTCAAGTTAATTAATCTCCTTTTTCCATCCGTAATGTGTATCCTGATACTGTTTATACTATTCTTGTTGATTGGATTAAATGTAACTCTTCTTGGTTCAATTGTAAAGGAGTAACTAGGTTGAAGCACACTGGTTGAGAAGGAATAAATGATGTCTGTATCCTGACCGTCTACAAGTGAATCATTGATGAGGTCGCAATGAATATTAAGAATGTCTGTGTCTTGACTGAGATTAGGCACTTTTGGTCCTATATTCTGTTCATTTTTCAATATTTCTTTATTAAATCCAATTAGTTCATTAAAATTGCTTGCAGTTAAATCAAGTTGATAATTCTTGGCTAATGTGATTGTAACCCTGAATGTTGTATTATCAAATTCGAGAGTGATGGGATACTCATTATTATTAGCACCATCTTTGACAATCTTCGTTATGTCCTTGATGTATGTATCAAAGTCAGTATAGTTCCAGACTCCTGCTGGGAAAGTGATGTTGTGAAATGTTGAACCGTTATCAGAGCTGTACTTTATTAGCTGATGGTTGTATGATGAATTTACATTGAACCATGTGAATGACATGTTAATGATTCGGTTCAAACCAACTACATATTTAGAATTACTATCCAATATTATAGGCCTGTTAAATTTGGTTATAAAATTCTGAGGAGTGTTGTTTCCTTGATTTTTGACGCTGTATGATGATAAAACAATCTCACGATCCATGTATATAATAACTTTACACAATTATACTTTGAAATACTGATTATACAATTTATTATACTGCGGCCTATTTATTGTTGACATTCTCAATAATGTGTCCAGTATACTAACTCCTGCATTTCTCATCTTAATTGATGTGTTGCCTGCAACGGTTTCACCAATGATCAATTCTAATTTCTTGAGAAGCTGTTTTGCATCATTGAAAAATATGACATTTCCACCTCTCTGTCTTCTTCTTCGACCTTTTATCCCACTACCTTTTATTGTTTGCAGTTTAGTATCATAATGTTTTATGTATCCATTCAATACAGCTCTTGTATTGTCTATCCGTTTGTTTAAAAACTGCCTCTCAGCTTCCGACATTTCCCCCTTATTGTATCTTTTTGTAACACCTGACTTATAACCTCTAAGCTGATTCCTCTTAAATTCCGCATCCTTTAATATTTTATTTAGATATATTTCGCTTTTTCTGGGTGTCATTTCCGGCTGATTGAGAACCTTATCAACACTCTCATAGTTTGTTAGTTCCAAAGAATCCAACGTTTCTCTATTTATATCTTCATCATCTATTGTATAATCAATTTCATCATCTATTGTATAATCAATTTCATCATCATCATCGTATTCAGGTGGCAGATCCGGTCCGGGTGGCTGCTCCAGAAGATATTGAGGATCGACATGAATCTCCTTCTTCCCTTCCAAAAGATCCGCCAACGATTCTTCATATGTTGGTGGTTTTGGTACTATTTGTTTCTCCTGCTGTGGTGGTATAGGTTGTTCATCGAAAAGATCACCCAAATTCATGTCTTCAACTTCATCCTCAATATCAACACCATAATCTGGAACTTTCCCTTTCTTCAGTGGTCTTTTTCTCCTTTTAGGCATCCTTAAATCCAAATTACTGTCAATTACATCATCTAATTTACTTGTCACTGGTTTAAAAACCTTTTCAAATGATGATTGGCTTGTCTCCTGACCGATTTTATGTTGTGTGATTAGATCATGGACATAATTAATTTTATTCCCTAATTTGGTTTTACTTTTTG
>JAEMPF020036367.1:10000-23706 GCA_022496165.2 Catalaphyllia jardinei | reverse complement strand
TGATCCACCATTAGAATTTAGGGATAAGCCAGTACCATTACCAAGGACTAAAAAACCAGTACCACTACCAAGGACTAAGAAACCAGCACCATTACCAAGGACTAAAATTGAGGAAACTGCTAGAGCTCTAAAGGGTTACACAAAATCCTATGAAATCAGCATTAGAAATAATAAAGATCCTCTTAATAAACTGCAAAACACAAGAAAAGCAGTTGAATATCATATTGTTAAGATGCTAACATCTATGAAAGGTCTAAAATTTGTTGAAACGCTTAAAGTGACACTCAAAAAATCAACAAATGATAAAATAATATACAAAACCGCTCATTTCAATAGCAAACCTATTACCATCATTAATAACACAGAAAACCCCAAAGCATTACAATTATCAAAACAACAAATCTTGAATATGATAGCTCAATGGATTTCTGAAGGTTCGGGTTGGACCATTGAATCTGTTGACAATCATTATATCAATATTGTGCAGTATAAGCCAATGAAAGGCTCATCATATATCGAACTACCCTCAGAACTTAAACATCATAAAAAAGGATTGATTAATATGAAAAACGAGGATAATGAATGCTTCCGATGGTGTCACATCAGACGATTAAATCCTCAAGACAAAAATCCACAGAGGATCAAAAAATCAGATAAGGAATATGTTAAAAATTTAGACTACTCTGGAATTGAATTCCCGATAACAACAAAGCAGTATAATAAAATTGAAAAGCAAAATGAGATTAATGTTAATGTATTTGGATATGAAAACAAACAGCCATATCCCATCTATGTGTCAAAAGAAAAATATGACAGACATATGAATTTATTATTGATAACTGAAAATAAAAATAACCATTATGTTTTAATTAAAGACTTTGACAGGTTTATGTATAACCAAACAAAGCATAAAGAAAGGAAGCACTTCTGCATGTATTGCCTTCAGTGTTTTAGCTCTAAAATAGTATTGAACAATCATAGAGATAATTGTATTCAAATTAATGGAGTACAAGCAGTGAAAATGCCTGATCCTGATAACAATATCCTAAAATATAATAATTATAATAAACAACAGCCCGTGCCATTTGTGATTTACGCTGACTTTAAAGCTATCACTGAAAAGATATCTGGTTGCCAACCAAATGACAACAAATCATTTACAAAGGCATACCAGAAGCACACAGATTGTGGCTATGGTTATAAGGTTGTCTGTTGTTATAATGATAAATATAGCAAGCCGGTTAAAATATACCAAGGTGAAAAAGCAGTTTTCAAATTCATGGAAGCTATGTTGGAAGAAGTTAAATATTGTAAGAAAGTGATGAAAAAAGAATTTAATAAACCATTGAAAATGACAAAAGAAGATGAAAAGCAATTTCAAAAAGCTGAAGAATGTCATATTTGTGATAAAAAATATACTGATAAAGATATTCAAGTTCGAGACCACTGTCATATCACTGGTAAATATAGAGGATCTGCTCATCAAGATTGTAATTTGAAACTTAGAGTAAAACCAGAAGAAGTAAAAATACCAGTTATATTTCATAATCTCCGCGGTTACGACTCTCATTTCATTATGCAAGAGATTGGAGTCATTGTTAAAAAATATGTTTATAAAAATAAGAAAGGTGAGGAGCCAGAGATTACCATCAATGCCATCCCTAATAATATGGAAAAAAATATGGCGTTCATGCTTGGTAATAGCTTAGTTTTCCTTGATAGTTTCCAATTCATGAGCTCCAGTCTAGAAAAATTAGTGAGCAATATGCCAAAAGAATCATTAAAATATACCTCTGAAGTATTTGAAGGTAAAAAATTAGATTTGATGACTAGAAAAGGAGTTTATCCTTATGACTATATGGATAGTTTTAATAAGTTCAAAGAACAACTACCATCAAAAGAAGAATTCTACAGTATTTTAAGTAGTGAACATATATCTAATGAAGATTATGAACACGCACAAAATGTTTGGAATAAATTTAATTTGAAGAATATGGGTGAGTATCATGACTTATATTTGAAATCAGATATCCTATTATTAGCAGATGTATTTGAGAATTTCAGGAAAACATGTCTTGAATTTTATAAGTTAGATCCATGTCATTATTTCACCTCTCCTGGTTTATCATGGGATGCTATGTTGAAGATGACTAATATCAAATTAGAACTTATGACTGATATTGATATGTTTCAGTTTATTGAAAAAGGTTTACGAGGTGGCATCAGTTATATTGCCAATCGTTATGGTGAAGCAAATAATAAATATATGAAAGAATACAATAAGAAAGCGCCCCCAAAGTATATCATGTATCTTGATGCAAATAATTTATACGGTTGGGCTATGAGTCAGTATCTACCAACAGGAGGATTTAGATGGATGACACAAAAACAGATTGATGAATTGGATTTAGCTAAGTATAGAGAAGACAGTAAGAAAGGATTGATATTAGAAGTCGACTTAGAATACCCAAAAGAACTACATGACCTCCACAATGACTACCCACTAGGACCAGAAAAAGTGAAAGTAACAAATGATATGCTATCTGATTACTGTAGAAAAATATCTGAGAAATATAATATATCAATTGGTTTGGTTCACAAGCTTATACCAACCTTAAGGAAAAAAGAAAAGTATGTTTTACATTATAGAAACCTTCAGTTATATATGGATCTTGGTTTGAAGGTTACCAAAGTACATCGAGTACTAAAGTTTAATCAATCCCCCTGGTTAAAACAGTATATCGATTTCAATACTGAAAAAAGGAAAAATGCTAAAAATGCTTTTGAAAAGGATTTCTTCAAACTGATGAATAACAGTGTATTTGGTAAAACAATGGAGAATATCAGAAAGCGAGTAGATGTCAGATTAGTTACTGATGAAAAGAAATTATTAAAATTAACCAGTAAGCCAACCTATGTCAGTAGTAAGATCTTTAATAAGAATCTGGTAGCTGTACATAAAATAAAAGAAACCCTCACTCTGAACAGACCAGCATATGTGGGGATGTGTATCTTAGATTTGAGTAAGACTTTAATGTATGATTTCCATTACAATTATATTAAAGATAAATATGGAAGTAAAGCCAAGTTGCTATTTACAGATACAGATAGCTTAACATATGAGATTGAAGCTAAGGATGTGTATCAAGACTTTTGGAAAGATAAGAATAAGTTCGATAATAGTGATTACTCTGAGAGCTCACCATTTTATAATAAAGATAATAAGAAAGTGATTGGTAAAATGAAAGATGAAGCAGCGGGAGTTCACTGAGTTTGTGGGCTTACGATCAAAAATGTATAGTTACTTGAAAGATGATCAGAAAGGAGAAAAGACTTCCAAGGGAATTAAAAAGAATACCATCAAGAAAAACATCACACATGAAAACTATAAAGATACACTCTTGAATAATAAACAGATGTTTCACAAAATGAAAACAATTAGAAGTGAGAAACATAAGCTCGGCAGCTATGAAATAAACAAAGTATCACTAAGCTGTTTCGATGATAAAAGATACTTGCATGATGATGGAATAACAAGCTATGGTCATAAAAATATCAAAAGTTAGTTACAAAAGTTGGTTACAAAAATTGGAAACAAAAGTTGGAAACAAAAGTTGGAAACAAAAGTTAGAAACAAAAGTTGGTTAAATTAAAGTTGGTTAAATTAAAGTTGGAAACAAAAGTTGGAAACAAAAGTTAGTTCAATTAAAGTTAGTTAAATTAAAGTTGGTTAAATTAAAGTTGGAAACAAAAGTTGGTTAAATTAAAGTTGGTTAAATTAAAGTTGGTTAAATTAAAGTTGGAAACAAAAGTTGGTTACAAAAGTTGGTTACAAAAGTCAAAATAATTTTCATATACATTTTCATATACATTTTCATATACATTTCCATTATAAATTTTCATATACATTTTCATATGCAAAAATTGGTGTCCAGACTGATGTCCCGGGTTTAGGTCTGTCTCCATATTTGATTTAAGGTTTGGTTTAGTATTTGGTTTAAGGTTTGGTTTAGTATTTGGTTTTTATTATTTAGTTTTTGCAAAAGTTGGTTACAAATAAATATAAAATTTTTTCGAAAGTTATATAAAGGTTTGGTTATAATGTATATTATAATGACAAAAATTATAGTTAAAGATTGTGTTTACACTACTCATCCAGTTTATAATATGTATGCTGGATCTGAAGATGGAAATATTATTAATATAATCAAACAAGTGCCTCATAAGGGGAACAAGAAAAATAATGGTTATATGCTTTGCCGCGTGAGAAAACATGGTCAATCTGGATTTAAGACTTATCACATTCATCAATTTATATATGAATGCTATAATGGTTTAATTCCAGATGGGAAAGTTATCGACCACAGCAATAATAATAAGGAAGACAATCGATTATCTAATCTCCAACTTATAACACAACAAAAGAATTGCAAAAAGTCAGCAAAGGATCGGGATTATACTTTTGTTTCACAAAATCATAAAAATAAAAAATGTGTGAAAGCAATAAATAAGAGCACCAACGAAGTGTTATATTTCAACAGCATGTACGCCATACACCAACATCTTCAAATAAATGCTGGTATCGTCAAAATGGCTTGTGAAGGTATCAACAATTGTAAATCAGGTAAATCAAAGAAGGATGGTCATTCTTATACATTTGAATATATCAAACAAGAGGACTTACCAGCTGATTACAAAAAATCAGCTAATATCAGACCGCGAAAAGTATCAGACGAAGATAAAAAGAAACACCGATTGGAATGGTTGAATAAAGAATACAAATGTCCTAGATGTAGTAAAGTCATCAAAAATAACACTAAGTATAAGCACATCAAAAAGTGTAATAGACAAAAATAATAATATTTTTGGCTATCATTAATAGCAAAAATCAGTATTGATAACTGTAATTCTCGTTATAATATGATAATCATACTATATCGTCTTATCAATATAATATTACATAACTTGTGTTTAAAACACTTTCATATATTTCCTAAATCTTTCATTGGAATCCAGCTGTTGAAATCATCACTATACCCCTTCCACTTCACCAGAGCTTGTTTTTTCTTATAATCTCTGCGAATGACTTTATCAATTCGGAATACATCCTGTTTGGCTTTTAATAATTCAGGTTCATAAAAACTCCCTTGTATGTATTCATCATTGAGATCTTTTATTTTGTATGTTATTGGATTAGTGTATTGGATATTATCAACTATGAACACTTCTTCTGTCCAATTTGGTGTATAACCCTTATCAAACACATTCCGTTTATACTTAGATATTCGGACCTGATCACCTATTTTAAATTTTGGTTTTTGTTTTGATGTTTCCATATCACCGTATAAATTGAAGTAAACTGTACCCTCATTCTTTTTCTTTGAAGCCTCAATTGGTGTCATTTTTATGCTTGAATGTTTTGTGTTGTTGTACTGATTTACTAGTTTTGGTAACATGTCTAGATACATTGTATTACCTTGAATTGTGAACTGCTTCCACATTTTAGATTTAATTGTCCTATTCCATCTTTCAACTACTGATGACTTCTCTTCATTCTCAGTTGAGTACATTTGTATCCCATTTTTCTCTAATAGGTCTTTCAAATGTTTGTTATAAAACTCTTTTCCCTTATGAACCCATAGATATTGTGGTTTTCTACCTTCCTTGAATATTGTTTTGAATGCTTCAGTGACAGATTCACCTTTTTTATCTTTCAATGGAACGATCCAACCATATTTGCTGAATACATCAATAACCATAAGAAGATATCTGTAACCTTTGTTCCATTTACTGAACGGCTGCATTTCAACTAGATCACTTGCCCATATTTCATCGATATGATTTGTGATTACACGCCGCCGAGTGAAATTCCGTTTTATGGGTGTATGTAACTCATCAGCTAATTTTTCTTGCCAGTTTTCTTCACTCGACGGCTTTTCCCGTTTTTTGACTTCACACCCATACCCAACTTTGACTTAGTTGCTATAGCATTTCTGGCAATAGTATGGCCCCATTGTCTTTCTTTCCATGGAATAGCATCAAGAGCTTTTACCATTTTTCGATCAGCTTTATTCTTGCATTTTACTTGATTACTTTTTGGTTTATTACCACAAACTGAGTAATCAACATCGTGCTGCATACTGACTGCATCTGTTCTACCTGTTGGTTGCTGATATATCTCAAGTATCTGACCAGTGTTTTGATCATACCTCAGTTGCTCTTCAAGAGGGTTACCAGGTCCTGTATATCGGTGTCCAGGCATCACAAAACCCTTTTTGGGTGCAACCTTTAGAATAGCTTTGTGTATATCAATTCCACTACCACTATGTGTTGGATCCAATTTTTTTGATAAATCTGATGTGAAACTGTCCAAAGCTTGATCAAGATATTTGTTAGCCGTCTCTTTTATTTTTTGTTTGACTATATCTGATTTAACAGCCTTTGCAGCACCAACTCGCCCAAGATTGAATAAACCTTTAACACCACTTTTAAGCAGTTGTTCTCCTAGTAAGCCCCCATCTTGTGAGGGCTTAATTAGTTTTTTTGGTTTTCAACAAATTTAGTCTTTGTTATCCCACATTCAGCACAAGTGCATTTCAACATCATACGCCCATTTTTAGCTTTAACATATCGTTCACTGCCTGGAACGCATTCAGTTTGCTTTTTCTGTTTAACACAATATGATTTCACCATTTATATATCTATTTTATATTGTTTTTATATAGCTGATATTATGACTAATATTATTAAAAAAATACTCCAAATGCCGCTGCCCCAGTTTGTCTTAATTCCTTCAATGTTCTCATTTTATATATATAATTTAGATATTTTGGAAATACTTCATAATAAATATCTCATTATCCATTGTATCATGTATATTGAACACTTTTAATAAATCATGATACGACTTCCCCTTATTCATTTCATTCAAAAAGTATAAACAAAAGTATCCACATGTGGTTGTTTTTATATTCTGAATCTGATTATTTTGATGAAGCAGAGTTAAATTCTTTCTTTTCGCATGATTTACCATTTCTTGAAAAGGAGGCATACCAAAACTATCAAAATAATTTATCACACCATCTTTTACATAAGTAGCTACCCAATGGCATCCACTCATATATGATGGTTCAAGATTGTAAATAAATAATGCTTGGTTGTGATTATGAGGAACATTACCATCTCTTGATAAAGCATCATTGATTGGGATGTTCAGATATCTGCACCATTTTAGTAGATCATGATTGCTTAATGGTATATGTTTATGGTTTTACAATATTGCCCCCACGAGTGGAATGTTGTTGAACGGGCTGTTTGGACCTAGAAGGAGACCTTCTCCTTCCTTTTTTTGTTGTTCTTTTTTTTCTTTCTTTTTTCTTTTAAATCCTACAAGGGCCTCAAGATGGCGTTTTTGTTTGTTTGTGAGTTTTGCATCTGAGAATGCTTTTAATATCGGTTGAGGGATACTTTTAATTCCATAATATCTGATTTGACCTTTATTTAAACATTGACTCATTGTTCCTTTAGTTTTATTTTTTGGTGTCTTTCCAATTCCACAATATGGATCTTTTAATTTTTTGGTTCCGTAACCGATTGTATTATCCCATGACCCAAAAAAACGGTGGCGGCCTATATACGCCCATTCTCGGTGCTCCCCTTCCACCTTTTGGAGGTGGGGGTCTTGGTGATCCAATCTTTGGTGCACCCCTTCCAGTCAAAGCTTTTAAAACCATTGGAATCCCAATACTGGCAAGTAGAGTACCAAGGAAACCGCCTGATTGTTTTTTTGTTGGTCGTATATGAACACCTGAACCTGATTGAAGAGCGCCTAATATATCTTTCTTCTGTTTTGCAGTTAGTAGGTGTTTGTTTGCAATAAGCTTATCAATTTTGTTTTGTGGAATTAGAAAACCTCCTTTTTGACCATTTCCAGATATTTTTTTAACAATTTGACTTGCGCCTGTACTAGCTGCTCCAGCTAAAGCTGCTAATCCAAGGGTTTTCGCAATGGTTGGTCCAAATACACGTGCTAGAGACAGAGCAGAAGTCAACAAACTGCCACCAACTTGCTTTCTGATATTAGTCTTGGAAAGTTTGAAATCCATACCCTTATTCAATTGCCGATTCTTTTCCAATCTCTTTTTTACTGTAGCTGGGACATGTAGAGTGTCATTTCCATTAAGAGAGTCATTAGTTAACCTTATGACGACTGTTTCTCTTCTACTATAAGCATCACCAATATTCTTCTTCTGATTTTTTGATAGTTTAACATTTATTGCAAAAAGCTGTGTCATTTCTTGTATATAATATATGTTATATAATTTTCTATTACAAAACATATCTGAATTAAGAATGTCTCATTTTTGCTTTTATACTATAACCAATTCATTTCCCACCTTGTTGATGATGATAGTCTCATCATATAAGACGATGGCGTGAACACGGAAATTTGCAGCACTATTTGCGCTCAGTTTATACCTGAATATCAATTGCTTCGGGTCTCTAGTTAATTTTTCTGTTTGATAAGACAAATCAAAATATATGATAGAATAGAGAGAGTTGTAATTAGCTAGGTTGAGCTGTGTGCCGGTGTTGTAATTATTCTTTCTCATTCCATATGACATCACATCGTTGAAGATCCTTACTTTTGATTCTGTATCATATTCAGTTTCTGGATAGAATACTCCATTTCCATAATCCAATCTACATGACAAGAGACTGCTATTATTATTATCCGCATTCAGTTTGAAAGTATCAAAGTGGTAAGGATTTGTATCTTCATTGTTTGCTTTATTTCGTTGGAGGTAAACAAAGACGGAAACAACATTGTCAATACTTGGTGATATCTGGAAGAATCCACTGCTCTGTGTTGGATTGGAAGCTGAATACAATTCTCTTTTATACATCCAAGAACCTTTTGACAAAAAGGATGCAATAAACCTATCGTATAAAGTGTCCTTTGGTACTAGTCTCGGAACCCAAAGTAAGAATCTATTAACAACCACTCGACTAGCAGCTGCCGCGGCTGCTTTATATATTAATTCATCGTCATTCTGTAACTGTATATCGAACTGAAGTTGCATTGGGACCAACATTTTATCATGTAACTCTTCAAAGAAACTGTATCGATTAAGAGGTATAATTACATTGACATCTTTGGCAGCAGCCTCAGCTCCACCACCTTCACCAATTCTTTTAGTCAAAGCCTCAAATCCTGAATTTCCAGCAGCAGTCATATCAGCCAAATTTGCAATATCCAGATACCAAAAACTATCTTTAGTCACCGATCTGCTGAAATCATCACTATATTCTAAGAGGTTCTTGATAAAAGTTACTTTATGAAGATTATCAGTTTCGTATACAATCTTACCAGCACTTTTTATTGTTAAATGGTTAATTAATGAATGAGCTCCATTAATAACTGTTGCCCGGGTTGCATTTGGAAGACCTGTACCATCAGCCAATACCTGTAACTGAAACTGCACCTCAAAATAAGCATTATACCAATCATAGAACGCAGACCTGTCATTGATTGTGAACTTATAACCATTTTTTTGTTGGTGTTGACCATTAGCTGGGATGTTAATAACATCATTCAGTTGAAATCGAACCAACTCATATCTTTGCAAATATTCACTTGTTCTGAAAGCCATTATATTAATATATTATATAATTTTACCTCCTTCTTTTCAAACCTGATCCTGATATCAGTCTATCAATTATCACATCTGTACTTTCTTCTCGCTGTGATGGAACTATTTGTCCTACATCATCAATTCTCATATTCCTAAGCTTTTTCATTATCAAGTCTCCTGACTTCTCAGATGTCTTTTTACCCACCCTTTCACCTACTGATTTTAATGCTTTCTCACCTGATTTCTTGGCGAACTTTTTTACAAAAGATGACGCGGCACTCTTCATTGGTTTGAAAATATTATCAACGATAATTCCTGATCCTACATGTTTATCCACAAAAATACCAAGTTTTGGATGATAAACCCTAGTGAATTCAAATGGTTTCATTATAATATTATGTTATATTATTCTATCCTTTTTAGAATTAATGAAAAAGATGTATCAGCTCCATTCAGGTTAATTAATCTCCTTTTTCCATCTGTAATGTGTATCCTGATACTGTTTATAGTATTCTTGTTGATGGGATTAAATGTAACTCTTCTTGGTTCAATTGTAAAAGAGTAACTAGGTTGAAGCACACTGGTTGAGAAGGAATAAATGATGTCTGAATCTTGACCGTCTACAAGTGAATCATTGATGAGGTCGCAGTGGATATTAAGAATGTCTGTGTCCTGGCTGAGATTAGGCACTTTTGGTCCTATATTCTGTTCACTCTTCAATATTTCTTTATCAAACCCAATCAAGTCATTGAAATTGCTTGCAGTTAAATCAAGTTGATAATTCTTGGCTAATGTGACTGTAACCCTGAATGTTGTATTATCGAATTCGAGAGTGATGGGATACTCATTATTGTTAGCACCATCTTTGACAATCTTCGTTATTTCCTTAATGTATGTATTAAAGTCAGTATAGTTCCAGACTCCTTCTGGGAAAGTGATGTTGGTAAAGTTTGAGCCATTATCAGAGCTGTACTTTATTAGCTGATTGTTGTATGATGAATTTACATTGAACCATGTGAATGACATGTTAATGATTCGGTTCAAACCAACTACATATTGAGAATTGCAATCCAATATTATGGGCCTTTTGAATTCAGTTATAAAATTCTGAGGAGTGTTGTTTCCTTGATATTTGACGCTGTATGATGATAAAACAATCTCACGATCCATTTATATAATAACTTTACATAATTATACTTTGAAATACTGATTATACAATTTATTAAATTGTTGTCTATTGATTGTTGACATTTTTAATAATGTGTCCAATATACTAACTCCTATATTTCTCATCTTAATTGATGTGTTGCCTGCAACGGTTTCACCAATGATCAATTCTAATTTCTTGAGAAGCTGTTTGGGATTGTTGAAAAACATAACATTTCCACCTCTCTGTCTTCTTCCTCGGCCTCTAATACCAGAACCTTTTATTGTTTGCATTTTATTCTTATGATGAGTAATGTATTCATTCAATACACCTCTTGTATTATCTATCCGTTTGTTTAACAACTGCCTCTCAGCTTCTGATATTTTTCCACTATTGTATTTTTTTGTAACATCCGCCTTATAACCTGAAAACTGTCTCCTCTTAAATTCCGCATCCTTTAATATTTTACTTAGATATCTTTTACTTTTTTGGGGTGTCATTTGCGGCTGATTGAGAACCTTGTCAACACTCTCATAGTTTGTTAGATCTAATTCCTCCAACGTTTCTCTATTTTCATCTTCATCATCTATTGCATAATCAACTTCTTCATCATCGTATTCAGGTGGCATATCCGGTCCGGGTGGCTGCTTTGGAAGATATTGGGGATCGACATAAATCTCCTTCTTTCCTTCCAAAAGATCCTCCAACGATTCTTCATATGTTGGTGGTTTTGGTATTATTTGTTTCTCCTGCTGTGGTGGTACATAATCACCAAAATTAATCAGACCTTCTACATCCATGTCTTCATATGGATCAACTTCAGGCATATAATCAATACCAGGCTCATCTTTCTTCAGTGGTCTTTTTCTCCTTTGAGGCATCCTTAAATTCAAATTACTGTCAATTACATCATCTAATTTACTTGTCACTGGTTTGAATACCTTTTCGAATGATGATTGGCTTGTCTCCTGACCGATTTTATGCTGTGTGATTAGATCATGGCCATAATTAATTTTATTCCCTAATTTTGTTTTACTTTTTGCAAGTTCTTTCCATTTAAGCAAACTCATTTTTGTTATATTATTACATTATATAAAAATGATAAATCATATACAAAAAACAACGTTTAACACCATGTTAAACACCATGTTGAACACCATGTTGAATTAATATACCAATATAATATAATGAGAATACCGAATTATGATGTCAAAGACGATGTGGTCTCAAACTTCAAACAACTCCACAATTTCATGCCTAATCAATGTTTTCGTATGCTGATTTGTGGTCCAAGTGGATCAGGAAAAACAAATACACTAATGCATTTGATCTACAATCTAATGTATTTTGATAAAGTTCATCTCTATGCCAAAAACTTAGAGCAGTCAAAGTATCAAAATCTTATGAATGTCTTTCAACCGATAAGTGATGAAGTAGGTTATGATGTTATTGAAGCAAGTAATGATGATATCATTCCTGTTCAAGACCTTGACAGTGACTCACAGAAAATTGTCATCTTTGATGATTATGTATGTGATAAAAATCAAAAACCATTAATCAACTATTTTATACAAGGCCGACATAAAAATTGCAGTGTGATTTATCTGAGTCAAAGTTACTACAAGACACCAAAAGACATCAGATTGAACTGTTCACATTTCTGTATTTATGAATTCCCAAGTGCCAATGAGAAGAGTTTAATTTGTCGTGAAAATAGTATTCCAAAAGAATCATATGAAAAAGCAACTGAAAAACCGTATAGCTTTGTATATGTTGATAAGCCACGAAAATTCACCACTAAAAATTTCAATGAAAAAATATAATCTATTAATATAAATGAGTTATTCAAACGGACTTTTACCTTTATCATCATCAGCTATTGGTAAACGTGGACTACCTGGGTTACCTGGTGTTGGATTCAATTTAACAGATGATGGTAATTATGATATTGAAGGGAAGCGATTAACTAATATTGGTGAGTCTACTGGTGATAATGATGCAGTTAGTTTAAAAGTGTTGAAAGAACATACTGAAGTCAGTCAAAATAGTTATCATTTACAACCAAGTTTTCGATTTTATAAAGACTTTGGTGATAAGAGTCAATTAACTGTAGGATCACCACCAAATACATCACCAGACCATTTTTTTCAAAATCATAAAGCGCATAATGATGTATATATAATTGAAAAAGAAGGTGATGATACTGGTTTTAGTGGAGAAGCATGGTCCAGTATAAAAATGAAAGGTAATCAATTAGAGAGTGGTAGTTACACTTCTATTTTTGAAATATTTGTTATTGGTGATGCTGGTGGTTTTCTTGTTGATGATACAATAATTTTCAATGTCCATGGTGACAGTCATTTCATCATGAAAACATTTGACAGTGATAAAATTGATGGTGAATACACCAAATCAATCATTCAATTCACAACTGATGGAAGAGCTGGAGTAGATGATGGGATAAGATTTCAACTCAGATATTATGGTTCTCAATACAATAAAAACATTAAATTTCTGTTTTATTCAAGAGTGGTGAAGGGTAAATACTCAACAACTTTCGACCATACTATTTTTAATGTCCGTGATGTTGTTGATAATCATATAATTCTCTATTTTGAAAATTTAAATCTCAATGGCAATCTTATTGATGGTTTAGGTGATCCTGTAGCATACGATAATGCTGCTAATAAAAAGTACGTTGACACTGAAATAGCAAAAGTCCATATAGATACTACACCATTACCTCCCAGAGATGGAAGTAAGCCAATGGATGGTGATTTAAACATGGATAGAAATCACATTCTATCTGTGGAAAATTTAGATGATCATAAGGTTGATGATGCTTTGGAAGTTAGAGCTAGAGATTTGAGAAGTGTTGTTAACAAAGGATATCTAAATGAAAATTTTCTCAAAATGGTGGACAA
>JAEMPF020036367.1:0-2500 GCA_022496165.2 Catalaphyllia jardinei | reverse complement strand
ATCTCCTTCGCCTCTTCATATTCTGGTTCTGAAACACCAAGCCCTCGAATCGCTTCCAGTGCGCTGCCGTACAAGCACTGCCTCAATCTCGCCATTTTTAGGTTGACTGGTTCTTTGGACTGGTCCACTAGACTTTCAAACAGCCCCCAAAACTCCTCAAATTTGGTCTTATCTCCTCCATATGACGGTACTTTCAATGGCTTCAGGCGATGATTCGCGGAATGACTGGCTGGCGGGCTTTCAGGAACTCCTGCTTCTCCTGTGAGCACTTTGGGAAGGCGGTGGAGGCGACGCTGGGTTGAGCGAACCCTGCAAAACGATCGGCGGACTTGGATGAGGGACGAATTCACTGTGCGAAGCAGTCGCGACAGGAATTTGAGCGTGTGATTTCACGGCCTCGTGTGCCTTTTCAATAGCGGTTTGAATTTCCGCTTCAAGCGTTTGTCCTTCTTCCATAGCCGCCTGTTTATTCGCTTCCTCTCCATTTTTCAAATAAACAACACATAGTTCGTCCAGTATTTCCAGTGTGATATCCAGAAGCGACCAAAGTTGCTCGATATCTTTCTCAATAGCGTCTACGTCCTTCGGCGAATCCTTCGGCGTGATGCAAAGCTTCTCCATGTGATGGCGAATTTTTGTCATCTCGGTTTTTCGTATTCTCTTTTGTTTTTTTAGATTCAAAAGCGTTTTCTCCCTTTCAAGTTTCTCTTCATCATCCTTGTCTTCGGTCTGTTCGGTTCCCGGACCATCCTCACCGCCAGTTTCTTCTACGCCGTCCTGACTCATCTTGTGCGGCAAAATCACAAATTAAAATTCAACCTTACCACAATGCTTGCGTACGGTAAATCTCCCGGTAATTCTTCAAAACGGTTTCTCGGTTTCTCCCGTCGTGGTCGCCAAAAATGTTGTGTAGACAACAAATGGTATTTCGGTTCAGAAAACTCACGGTTTAATTTCACGATTTCTTTAGTTTTCCATTCTCATCTCGACTCTAGCGACGACTCCGACAACTAACTCGAAAACCTGACCGCGTGCGAATTACAAAATCAGAGTAACTGTCAATCAAAAGGTGAAATCTGATCACACAAAACCTACGCGTACAATTGCGTGACGCGTGACTCAAAATGTCTTTTGTCGAGTAATTGTCTATGGTGTCAGAGGAACTCACTCTGATGTGCCCATCAAAATTTGGGACAGACTATATTATTTTAATAGTGGTATGCTTGATTTTGAATCACCTATCAATATGGGGAACAAAAAGATAACTGGAATAGCTGATGGTACTGCAGATAGTGATGCTGTTAATAAAAAACAAATGACCGAATTGCATAAAATTCATTTTTATTCAAATAGTTTAGAACACAACAATGAAAAAATATTAAGTTTCCAACTATAAATCACCATTTTGTAGTTAATGAAGCAAACAAAAATTTACTTAGGTTACCATTGACTGGTTATTATCAAATAATCTACAATGATTTTTATAAAGGAAGTGGTCAATTTTATATTAGAGATATGACAAGATCACAAGTTTTGTTTTTTCAAGAGTTAAATAATCAAACAAAATGGACACCAATAACAATAAACTCAATATTTTCTATTATTTTTAAAGATGGTTTAAATTATGCCGACATACAATTATATTTGAAAAACGATGGTAGTGCTATTTTGGATGGAGGGTCATACTGCAATTTCTACATTAAATATATGCACCCCTAAGCAATGAAAACAATATAAACTAATATATATGAAAGAGTTGGGAAAAAGCATATTCAACTGGAATCACATTTCAGATGAATTAACATTAATTCAGGGTTGGATGAAGCATAAAAACCTTGATCTTAAGATCCAAAATTGTACTTACGCTTACCAAAGCTATCAACATCTTCTAAATGAGATAAAGGATATGATGAGAAGTGGAAATTACAATTCATGTCGAATTCATAATACAATGAAGAACATTGATGATTATGTGACAGACAACAGTCCTATTATTGATAAGTATCTTTGTAAATATGATGAAAAATTCACTTGTTAATTATCAACTGGATTCTATCACCAACCAATGATAGAACATTTTTCCAAAATTGTTTATAATATCTAATTGTCCTCTTCGACTTCGTTACTTGGATATCTTTGTAAGGAAGCCCGAGCATTTTGAATAATTGCTTTATAATAAATTTAATACTAATCATTCGTTTACGTTTATCATTAACTTTATTTAAAACGTTGTCAATCTCAATAAATACTTCCTGAATCTGATCCCTTTGTTTAAGAGTCAATTGGATATTATTCTTAATATAGATATTATCTAACACATTCTTAATATGATATTCTCGATGATATACTGATTTTTGTCGTATCAAATACATTTTGTTATAAAAGTTAATGTCCTCATTAAAAAAAACATAACCATTAACTAAACCACAATTCAAACAGGTATTCATACCATCTATAATTTCCAAATCCTTTTTATCACAACATTTTTCAACTTCTTTAC
>JAEMPF020036366.1:10405-23714 GCA_022496165.2 Catalaphyllia jardinei | reverse complement strand
ACATCTGTTTATTATTGAAGAGTGTATCTTTGTAGTTTTCATGTGTTATGTTCTTCTTGATGACATTCTTTTTGATTCCTTTGGCAGTCTTTCCTCCTTGTTGATTATCCTTAATACAACTATACATTTTAGATCGCAGACCAACAAATTCACAAATGGGGACTCCTGCAGCTTCATCTTTGAATTTACCAATTACTTTTTTATTTGTCTTGTCGAAATAAGGTGATCTCTCAGAGTAGTTACAATTATCAAACTTATGCTTATCATTCCAAAAGTCTTGATACACATCCTTAGATTCTATTTCATAAGTCAAGCTATCTGTGTCCGTAAATAGTAACTTAGCTTTGCTTCCGTATTTCTCTTTGATGTAGTTGTAATGGAAATCGTACATTAACGTCTTACTGAGATCCAAGATGCACATCCCTACATATGCTGGCCTGTTCAGAGTAAGGGTTTCTTTGATTTTATATACAGCCACCAGATTCTCATTGAAGATCTTACTGCTAACATAAGTTAGCTTGCTGGTTAATTTTAACAGTTTCTTCTCATCAGTAACTAATCTTACATCTACTCGTTTTCTGATATTTTCCATCTTTTTACCAAATACGCTGTTATTCATAAACTTGAAGAAATCCTTTTCAAAGGCATTCTTGGCATTCTTACGTTTCTCGGTATTGAAATCAATATACTGTTTTAACCAAGGGGATTGATTGAACTCAAGTACTCGATGGACTTTGGTAACCTTCAAACCGAGATCAATATATAATTGGAGGTTCCTATAATGCGATACATAATTTTCTTTCTTCTCCAAGGTTGGTATGAGCTTGTGGACCAGACCGGTTGATATATTATATTTCTCAGATATGTTTTTGCAATACTCAGATAACATATCATTGGTTACTTTCACCTTTTCTGCTGCAAGTGGGTAATCATTATGGAGATCATGTAATTCTTGTGGATACTCAAGATCAACTTCTGCTATGAAACCTTTCTTACTGTCTTCTTTGTGTTTGGCTAGGTTTATCTTATCAATCTGTTTTTGCGTCATCCATCTGAATCCACCTGTCGGTAGATACTGGCTCATAGCCCAACCGTAGAGGTTATTAGCATCAAGATACATAATATACTTGCAGGGCGCCTTCTCATCGTATGTATTTATTGTTTGCTTTACCATAACGATTGGCTATATAGCTAATTCCACCACGTAGACCCTTTTCAATGAACTGGAACATATCAATATCAGTCATAAGCTCTAATTTGATATTCGTCATTTTTAGCATGGCATCCCATGATAAACCAGGAGATGTGAAATAATGGCATGGGTCTAATTTATAATATTCAAGACATGTTTTCCTGAAGTTTTCAAATACATCAGCTAACAAGAGGATGTCAGATGTAAGGTATAAGTCGTGGTATTCTCCCATATTTTTTTAGAGAGAATGTATTCCAAATGATTTGAGCATGCTCATAATCTTCATCTGATATATGTTCATTGTTTAAAATACTGTAAAATGTTTCTTTTGCTGGAAGTTGTTCTTTGAACTTTTCAAAACTGTCTTTATAATCATATGGGTAAACTCCTTTTCTGGCCATCAGATCAAGCTCTCGACCTTCAAATACTTCAGAGGTGTATTTCAACGATTCTCTTGGTATATTACTCACTAGTTTTTCTAGACTGGGGCTCATGAACTGGAAACTATCAATGAAGGTCAGATGATTGCCAAGCATGAAAGCCATATATTTTTTCATGTTGTTAGGTATAGCATTGATGTTCATTTGACATTTTTCACCTTTCTTATTTGTGTATGTGTGTTTCTTAACAATGGCTCCGATCTCTTGCATTATAAAATGAGAGTCATACCCACAGAGATTATGAAATATAACAGGTATTTTTACTTCTTCTGGGTTTACTCTGAGTTTCAAATTACAATCTTGATGAGCGGATCCTCTATATTTACCGGTGATATGACAGTGGTCTCGAACTCGAATATCTTTATCAGTATATTTTTTATCGCAAATATGACATTCTTCAGCTTCTTGAAATTTCTCTTCCTCATCTTTCGTCATTCTCATTGGTTTATTGAATTCTTTTTTCATCACTCTCTTACAATATTTGACTTCTTCCGCCATAGCTTCCATGAATTTGTAAACAGCCTTTTCACCTCTATACGTTTTAGCAGGTTTGCTGTATTTATCGTCATAGCAACAGACAACCTTGTAACCATATCCACAGTCTGTATGCTTCTGGTATGCTTCTATAAATGATTTGTTGTCATTGGGTTGACAACCAGATATCTTTTCTGTTATAGCCTCAAAGTCAGCGTAGATCGCAAATGGTACAGGCTGTTGTTTATTATGATTATTGTATTTTAGGATATTGTTATCTTCGTCAGGCATTTTTACTGTTTGTGCTCCATTGACTTGAATACAATTGTCTCTGTGATTGTTCAAGACTCTTTCAGAGCTGAAACACTAAAGACAATGCATACAGAAGTGCTTTCTTTCTTTGTATTTTGTTTTGTTGTACATAAACTTATTAAAATCTTCGATAATGTTTATTATCATTTTCAGTTATCAATAATAAATTCATATGTCTGTCATATTTTTCTTTTTGAAACAAAGATGGGATATGGTTGTTTGTTTTCATATCCATATACATTAATATTAATCTAATTTTGCTTTTCAATTTTATTATAATGCTTTGTGGTTACTGGGAATTCAATTCCAGAGTAATCCAAGTTATTGATGTATTCTTCATCAGATTTTTTAATCCTCTGTGGGTTTTTATCTTGAGGATTTAAGCGCCTGATGTGGCACCATCTTAATCATTCATTATCCTCATTTTTCATATTAATCAATCCCTTCGCACTGTTTCTAAGTTCTTGTGGAAGTTTGATATATGAAGAGCCTTTCATTGGTTGATATTGTACAATATTAAGATAATGATTGTCAACAGATTCAATAGTACAACCAGAACCTTCAGATATCCATTGAGCTATCATGTTTAAGATTTGTTGTTTTGCTAATTGTAACGCTTCAGGGTTTTGTGTGTTATTGATGATGGTTAGAGGGTTACTATTGAAGTAAGCGGTTTTGTACACTGTTTCATCTTTTGTTAATTTTTTGAATGTTACCGTAAGCGTTTCAACAAATTTTAGACCTTTCATAGATTTGAGCATACTCACAATATGATATTCAATTGCTTTTCTCGTGTTTTGTAGTTGTTCAAGCGGGTCTTTGTTATTTTTTATCTAATTTCAAAAGACTTTGTATAGCCCTTCAGGGCTCCAGCAGTTTCCTCTATCTTGGTCCTTGGTAATGGGACTGATTTTTTGGTTCTTGGTAATGGGATTGGTTTGTAATCATCCCTTAATTCCAATGGTGGTTGAATCATGTTGTCTTCATAATCCTGTACCATCTGTTTTACATTCTTCCTTGGAAGTGGAAATTGGTTTGTAATCATCCCTGAATTCCAATGGTGGAGGAATGATGTTGTCTTCATAATCCTGCACCATCTGCTTTACATTTTTCCTGGGAGCTGGGATTGGCTTTCTCGACTGCTGTTTCATATTTTGCTGAAACAACAGTTTTATTTTCTCATTTTGCTTCAACAATAAGTTGATAAGTTGAGATTTGGTTAGTTTTGAGAGATTATGTGTTTTCATACTATATGTTGAGATAATTTTTTTCATTCTATATACTATGTTTATATAATTTTTTTTATATCAATTTGTAGTGCGTTTAAATTATAAATTTGTTTGAGAATAATTTTTCCAAGACGATACTCCATCTGTTGAGAATGATTTTATAGTTTTTATAAGACGATATTCCATCTGTTGAGCTTTGAGGTGAAAAAAGTGATTGAGCCTCAAAAATATTGAAAAGTGAAACAATTTTTGATTATGATTTTTGATTATTTTTATATATATATTTATTAATCCTTTATGGTTTGGGCATTTTTCATGTGTTTCTTTGTATTTAGATGGTTCCATTTCCCGGCTAATGTGTAATTTCTATTTCCACATGCAGGACATTGCCATTCTTTATTCACCATGTACTTGGTCTTGCTTTGTGTGATTGATTGCTTTCTTTCTTCTTCACTGAAATGTTTGATTGGTGTATGAATATTTTTTGGTCTTACCATTGTATATACTATATATTTATATATTCTTATGATATTTTATAGTGCGTTTAAATCCTTCATTGGAATTCAACTATTAATCATCACCATATCCCTTCCACTTCACCAAAGCTTGTTTCTTCTTATAATCTCTACTAATGACTTTATCAATACGAAAAACATCCTGCTTGGCTTTTAATAATTCAAGTTCATAAAAACTCCCTTGAATATCTTCACCTCTGAGATCCTTTATTTTGTATGTGATTGGATTAGTGTATTGGATCTTATCAACTGTAAACACTTCTTCTGTCCAATTTGGTGTGTAACCCTTGTCAAACACATTCCGTTTATACTTAGATATTCGGACCTTATCACCTATTTTAAATTTTGGTTTCTGTTTTGATGTTTCCATATCACCATATAGATTGAAGTAAACTGTACCCTCATTCTTTTTCTTTGAAGCCTCAACTGGTGTCATTTTTATGCTTGAATGTTTTGTGTTCTTGTATTGCTTTACTAGTTCAGGTAGTATGTTTAGATACACTGTATTACCTTGAACTGTGAACTGTTTCCACATTTTGGATTTAATTGTCCTATTCCATCTTTCAACTACTGATGACTTCTCTTCATTCTCAGTTGAGTACATTTGTATCCCATTTTTCTCTAATAGGTCTTTCACATGTTTGTTATAGAACTCTTTTCCCTTGTCTACCCATAGATATTGTGGTTTTCTACCTTCCTTGAATATTGTTTTGAATGCTTCAGTGACAGATTCACCTTTCTTATCTTTCAATGGAACGATCCAACCATATTTGCTGAATACATCAATAACCATTAGAAGATATCGGTAACCTTTATTCCATTTACTGAACTGTTGCATTTCAACTAGATCACTTGCCCATATTTCGTCAATATGATTTGTGATTACACGCCGCCGAGTGAAGTTGCGTTTTATGGGTGTATGTAACTCATCTGCTAATTTTTTTTAGCTCATCTACTAATCTTGCCAGTTTTCCTCACTCGACGGCTTTTCCCGTTTTTTGGTTTCACACCCATACCTAATTTTGACTTAGCTGCAATAGCGTTTCGAGCGATTGGATGTCCCCATTGTCTGTCGTTCCATGGAATAGCATCAAGAGCTTTGACCATCTTACGATCAGCCTCATTTTTGCACTTCACTTGATCACCTTTTGGTTTATTACCACAAACTGAGTAATCAACATCATGCTGCATACTGACTGCATCTGTTCTACCTGTTGGTTGTTGATATATCTCAAGTATCTGACCAGTATTAGGATCATACCTCAGTTGCTCTTCAAGAGTGTTTCCAGGCCCTGTATACTTATGTCCAGGCATCACAAAACCCTTTTTAGGTGCAACCTTGAGAATAGCATTATGGATGTCTAACCCTCCACCATAACCTTTCCATTTAATCCATGAGTTGTATGATCTACTGCCTGCATCTTTGTAAGCTTTGTATTGTCTCTTGTATTCAGAAACCAAGGCTCTACCCTCTTTTGCACTCACTTCAGGTCCTTTGAACAATCCAGGTGCAGTGACAACATTCCAAGCTTTCTTCCAATCAACAAAAGGAAATGGTATTGGTAATCCTATTCCTATCTGATAGCCCTCAGCTTGTGAGGGCTCAATCAGTTTCCCGACTTTCTTCCTCCAACCGATATCTTTTTTGACATATCATCGGCGGCTGAATCAATGATTTGGTCTAAATACTTTTGTCCAATTTCTTTCATTTTCTTTTTAGCAGTGTCTAATTTTATTGCTTCACCAGCTTTATTTCTACCTAAGTTGAAAAGTCCTTTAGCACCTGATGCCAATCCTTTGACAATAAGCTCATCAAATCCTGATCCTTGTTTCTCTCTCTTCACGAATTTGGTCTTTGTTATCCCACATTCAGCACAAGTGCATTTCAACATCATACGCCCATTTTTAGCTTTAGTATATCGTTCGCTCCCTGGAACGCATTCAGTTTGCTTCTTCTGTTTTACGCAATATGATTTCACCATTATATATATATAATTTAGATATTTTTGATATAATATTCAATGAATCTCTCATTGTCCATTGTATCATGTATATTGAACACTTTTAATAAATCATAATATGAATTTCCTTTATTCATTTCATTCAAAAAGTATAAACAAAAGTATCCACATGTGGGTGTATTTATATTTTGAATTTGATTATTTTGATGAAGCAGAGTCAAATTCTTTCTTTTCGCGTGATTTACCATTTCTTGAAAAGGAGGTATACCAAAACTATCAAAATAATTTATCACACCATCTTTTACATAAGTAGCTACCCAATGGCCCACTCATATATGATGGTTCAAGATTGTGAATAAATACTGCTTGGTTATGATTATGTGGAACCTTCCCATCTCTTGATAGAACATCATTGATTGGGATGTTGAGATATCTGCACCATTTTAGCCGATCATGATTGCTCATCGGGATGTCTTCATGGAATTTCGGTTTCACAGTATTGCTCCTAGAATTGGAATTTGATTGAACGGGCTGTTTGGTCCTAATAGTAGACCCTTTCCTTTTTTTTTTTGTTTGTCTTTTTTTCCCATACCAACTTGGTTGTCACCCCAACTCCCAAAAAACAGTGGCGACCTATATGCACCTATTCTCGGAGCTCCCTTTCCGCCTTTTGAAGGTGGGGTAGGTGATCCAATCTTGGGGGCACCCTTTCCGGTCAAAGCTTTTAAAACCATTGGAATCCCAATACTGACAAGCAAAGTACCAAGGAAACCACCTGATTGTTTTTTTTGTTGGTTTTATACGAACACCTGAACCTGTTTGAAGAGCGTCCAATATATCTTTCTTCTGTTTTACAGTTAGTAGGTGTTTGTTTGCAATAAGCTTATCAATCTTATTTTGTGGAATGAGGAAACCTCCACTTTGTCCTTTTCCAGATATCTTTTTAACAATTTGGCTTGCACCTGTACTTGGTGCTCCTGCTAAAGCTGCCAATCCCATTGTTTTGGCAATGGTTGGTCCAAATGCACGCGCAAGAGCCAGAGCAGAGGTTAGTAAACTGCCACCAAGTTGCTTTCTGATATTGGTCTTAGCAAGCTTAATATCCATACCTTTATTCAATTTCCGATTCTTCTCCAATCTCTTCTTCACTGTAGCTGGGACATGTAGAGTGTCGTTTCCGAAAAGAGAGTCATTTGTAAGCCTGATTACAATCGTTTCCCTTTTACGGTAAGCATCACCGATATTCTTCTTCTGATTTTCTGATAGTTTTACCTTTATTTCAAAAAGCTGTCATTTTTTGTATATAATATATGTTATATAATTTTTGATTAAAAAACATATGCGAAATGAGGAATATCTTATTACTATTGATACTTTTTATACTATGACCAATTCATTTCCAATCTTGTCGATGACGACTTCCTCTTCATAAAAGATGATAGCATGGGTACTAAAAGCATCAGCGGCTAAAGTATTAGCATTTATTTTATACCTGAAGATCAACTGCTTTGGATCTCTTGATACTTTCTCTGTTTGATATGATAAATCGAAATATATGATAGGATAAAAAGAGTTGTAATTCGATAGGTTGAGTTGTGTTCCGCTGTTGTAATCATTCTTTCTTTCAGCAAAGGACATCAAATCATTGAAGATCCTTACTTTTGATTCTGAATCGTATTCAGTTTCCGGGTAGAATACTCCATTTCCACATTCCAATCTACATGTTGTGAGATGGCGTAAATTAGCAGCATTATTATCCGCTGAATCCAATTTAAAAGTGTCAAATATGTATGGATTCTGCATTGTTTGTTTTAGCTCGTTGTAGATATACAAAGACAGCCTTAACATTATCAATACTGGAGGAGATCTGGAAGAATCCACTGCTATTTGTTGGTGCAGAAACCTGATACATTTCTTTGATGTAATTCCATTTTATCGGCTTTAAATATTTATCAACAAAGCGAACATATTGGCTGTCCTTTGGTAACAATTTTGGGACCCATAGTAGGAATCTATTAACAACCACTCTACCAGCATCAGTTCCATTGTTCATATAGATTAATTCAGCGTCATTTTGTAAATTTATATTAAACTGGAGTTGCATAGGGGGTAACATTCTATCCTCCAGCTCTTCGAAGAAATTGTAACGATTACGAGGTATGATTACATTGGCATCTTTAATAATATCTGCGTCTGTCATCAATGCTTTTCTTGCTGCAAAACCTGTATTATCAGCCAACACAGTTGTTTTGGTGGTATCTAGATACCAAAGACTATTTTTAGCTATTGAGTGACTGAAATCGTCGCTATATTCGAGGAGGTTCTTAACAAAAGTAACTTTATGGAGATTATCAGTATCATACACAATCTTACCAGAACTCTTTATCATCATGTGGCTAATCAATGAATGAGATCCATCTATAGCTGTTATACGATCTGCAACAACATATCTTGCACCACCAGCTAGTTTTTGCAACTGAAATTGCAACTCAAAATAAGCATTATACCAATCGTAAAATGAAGATCTTTCATTAATCGTAAACTTATACCCGTTTTTGACTTGGTGCTGACCAGCAGCTGGGATCCGAATAACATCATCTAGTTGAAATCGAACCAACTCATATCTCTGCAAATTATCACTCGATCTGAAAGACATTATATTATTATGTTACGTACATTTTAATCCACGCCTTCTTTTCAAGCCTGATCCTGATATCAATCTATTGATGAACATATCTGTACTTTCTTCTTGCTTTTGTTCTGCATCACCAATTCTCATATTCCCAAGCCTTTTCATTATCAGATCTCCTTTCTTCTCAGATGTCTTTTTACCCACCCTTTCACTCAGATGTGAAACACTTGATTTCAACGCCTTCTTACCTGATTCTTTAGCAAACTTTTTTACAACAGGTGATAAAATTCTCCTAATCGGTTTGAAAATATTATCAATGATAATCCCAGACCCTTTGTTTTTATATACGAATTTACCAAGCGTTGGATGATAAAATCTCATGAATTCATATGGTTTCATTGTATACTATTATGTTACATTATTCTATCCTTTTCAGAATTAATGAAAAAGACGTATCCGCCCCATTTAGGTTGATTAATCTCCTTTTTCCATCTGTGATATACATCCTGATACTGCTTATACTATTGTTATTAGTGGGGTTAAATGTGACTCTTCGTGGTTCCATGGTGAAGGAGTAACTAGGTTGAAGCACACTGGTTGAGAAAGAATAAATGATGTCTGTATCTTCACCATCCACAAGCGAATCATTGATTAGGTCGCAATGAATATTAAGAATGTCAGTGTCCTGACTGAGATTAGGGACTCTTGGTCCTACATTAATTTTATCCTTCAATACTTTCTTATCAAACCCGATAAGGTCATTGAAATTGCTTGCAGTTAAATCAAGTTGATAATTCTTGGCTAATGTGACTGTGACCCTAAATGTTGTATTATCGAATTCGAGAGTGATAGGATACTCATTATTATTAGCACCATCTTTGACAATCCTCGTTATGTCCTTGATGTATGTATCAAAGTCAGTATAGTTCCAGACTCCTGCTGGGAAAGTGATGTTGTGAAATGTTGAACCGTTATCAGAGCTGTACTTTATCAATTGATTGTTGAATGATGAATTTACATTGAACCATGTGAATGACATGTTAATGATTCGGTTCAAGCCAACTACATATTGAGAATTGCTATCCAATATTATGGGCCTGTTGAATTTGGTTATAAAATTCTGAGGATGTTGTTTCCTTGATCTTTGACACTGTATGATGATAAAACAATCTCGCGATCCATGTATATAATAACTTTACTGATTATACAATTTATTATACTGCGGTCTATTTATTGTTGACATTCTCAATAATGTATCCAATATACTAACTCCTGTATTTCTCATCTGAATTGATGTGTTGCCTGCAATAACCTCACCAATAATCAATTCTAATTTCTTGAGAAGCTGCTTTGCGTTGTTGAAAAATATGACATTTCCACCTCTCTGTCTTCTTCTTCGACCTTTGATTCCAGAACCTGTTTTCAGTTTATTCTCATGATGAGTAATGTATTCATTCAATACAGCTCTACTAATGTCTAACCGTTTGTTTAACATTTGCCTCTCAGCTCCCGATGTATCCCCCTTGTTGTATTTTTTTGTGAGGTCTGCTTGTAATCTTTGAGTTGATTCTTCTTAAATTGCGCATTCTTTATTATTTTATTAAGATATAGTTTTCTTTTCTTTGGCGTCATTTCCGGCTGATTAAGAACCTTATCAACACTTTCATAGTTAGTTAAACCTAAATCATCCAACGTTTGATTATTTATATCTTCATCAGCCATTGTATAATCAACTTCTTCATCCTCATCTTATTCAGGTGGCTGCTCCGGTTCGGGTGGTTGCTCTGGAAAATATTTGGGATCGTCATATATCTCGCTCCTTCTTCCCTTCCAAAATATCCGCCAACGATTCTTCATATGTTGGAGGTTTTGGTACTAGTTGTTTTTCTTGCTGTGGTGGTACAGGTTGTTCATCGAAAAGATCACCCAAATTCATGTCCTCAACTTCATCATCAATATTAATGCCGTAATCTGGAACTTCCCCTTTCTTCAGTGGTCTTTTTCTCCTTTGAGGCATCCTTAAATCCAAATTACTGTCAATTACATCATCTAATTTACTTGTCACTGGTTTGAATACCTTCGCAAATGACTCTTGGCTTGTCTGCTGACCGATTTTATGTTGTGTGATTAGATCATGGACATAATTAATTTTATTCCCTAATTTGGTTTTACTCTTTGCAAGTTCCTTCCATTTAAGTAAACTCATTTATTGTTATATTATTACGTTACATAAAAATGACAAATCATATATAAAAAACAACGTTGAACACCGTGTTGAACACCATGTTAAACACCATGTTAAACACCATGTTGAATTAATATACCAATATAATATAATGAGAATACCGAATTATGATGTTGAAGGCGATGTGGTCTCAAACTTTAGACAACTATATGATTTCATGTCTTATCGATGTTTCCGGATGCTAATTTGCGGTCCAAGTGGTTCAGGGAAAACAAACACATTAATGCATATGATCTACAATTAAGAAATAGAAAACATGTACCGTGTTTGTATCGAGTTATACAAACACGAGTGGAAGTTTGGGAGCAGGCGAGTGTTTCCACAGCTTTTTCGAGTTCTCCCAAACTTTCACGAGTGTTTGTATAACTCGATACAAACACGGAGTACATGTTTTCTATTTCTTTTAGAAAACACCACGATGAGAAAAAGGAAAACAACTTGTTAACTTTGATTATCAAGATGTAAATTCTCTTTGCTCGCGCCATCACTACGTCAACAGCGCGCGCTAGTTCTGTGTCTACATCAAGTTATACAAACAGGATTTTTAACCAATCAGCGCGCGTGCTTTCTTAGGACTGTTTTCTAATCTGCTATATTTTGATAAAGTTTATCTGTATGCCAAAAATTTTAGAGTTATCCAATGGTTCAATGAAGCTAATTGTTGTCAATCTCCCCGACCACGGAGGAACTCTTGATCGGTATTATTCCGAGCTCCAAAGAAACAAAGCTAATCTATAAATGTAACTACGCTACCCTAGCTATGCCCCATTACATCTATTCAAACAAAATCAATAGTAAGGGCATCTACATGCACGAATTTATCAATAAGTTATCTCTCAAGTACAATTTGGAAAATATCAATTAAAACAAAATATCTAAAGTGAAAATAAATTAACGAAAAGACATCCTCTGATATAGTTGTAGCTAAAACCCTGTGAACTCCCCTGCATCCTGACCAGTGTTGTAATATTTAGAGATTTCGGTATTGGAAGTATTGTAAGCAAGGGAGTATACGTGTTGGTATTAATAGAACTGTAATGAATAATAATAAAGAATGAAAAAAAAATTAATAAATAAAGGAACCCGTATTGCAAGTAGTTGAGTAATTGTATTTTCCATTTAAGTAACTCGTATTGTAAGTAAAGTACGAATTGTTCTGTAAGTAAAGTAGCGTAATGCCAAAAAAAAAATAAAATAATAATAATAATAATAGTAATAATAATGATAATAATAATAATTATAATAGTAATAAAAATGATAATAAATAAACAAATAAATATGCCTGGCGCAGCCGGGCCGAATTTGAAACGAAAAAAAATGCAAAACCCCTTGTAGGGAGCTTTCAGGCAGTTTAACATGTACAGTTTTGTTTACCTCACCTTTATGGTTGGGCTGATGGTAACGACCAATTAAAAACTTTGTTTACTGAAAGAATTTAAAACAAGATTGAGGCAATAGTTATGGAGCTACACGCAAAAAAAAGACCACCTTTGCTAATATGAAATAAAAAATTTTATTAAAAAAGCAATTGATCACTTATTTTCTTCAAATGGCATATAGACGCTTATATTTTGAACTGGGTTACCCTGCAAAACATAATTTCCCTTCTCTCTCTACTCCGGTGAGACAACGATTAAGGGCGCGTTTTGTTATTCATAATTCTGAAATGAAAATGGCCAGAATGTGAAAAGGCGTGTTTTTTTTATACCTCATTCATAATTCGAAATGTGCAGAACGCCATTATGCTCCCAGGGGCAGAATTAACAAAATGTGTTCCGAGAATTCCTGTACCAACCATTCTTATTTCAGAGCTGTGAAAAAATGTGCTCTGACTCTATAAGAATTCCCCATTTATCGATTCATCACATCTACCTGCTCTTTTCTTGGTCCCTTCCCCATAACGTTTTAATGATGTTAAACGCCTTGTTCGGATAAGGAAAACTGCTGAAAGGCTTTAATTCAAAAAAGCCAACCTGTCAGCGGGCAAAGCACAGATTGACGGTGAGAGCTAGTCCTACTCAATGAACCCTTTTTGAAAGTCAAAATCGCGTCTAAAAGTCGGGAGAGCGGCCATTATAATAAAGATGGACCAAAACAGTTTTCTTGTGTATTCCTGCGCTAGGGTTAGGGATAGAATTGCGCTAAGCCGCTTAAATAAAAGTTCATTCCCTCTGTATTAATGATAGCTAAAAAGATATCTATGATAGCCAAAAAGGTTCTTTCTCTTTTATAAAAGAAGGTCTAAACTAAAGTCGTTATTCTGATCAGTTCGATAAAAGCGTTAGCATGAATGGTTGCTGTATTATATA
>JAEMPF020036366.1:0-10395 GCA_022496165.2 Catalaphyllia jardinei | reverse complement strand
TTGAAAACAAACGTCTGAACATAACACGTTTTTCCGATCAGTTCGATGAAAGCGTTAACATGGAATTTTTGCTGAATTACATACCTAAAAGGTACATGGTGTGAATGACAATCTTTCTAGCACTGCCTCGCCCCGCAGATAGGTAGAACACGCTCTTGTTAACAAAACATCACCAGGTAAAAGGCGGTAAGGGCAGAATCTTTTTTTCATAGTTTTTCTTCCTGTGTGGAATTATACTTTTGACAGCTTGTCTGTGTTTTCCAGAAGAGAAATTATACATGTTTTCTTAGACCAAAAGGGGCTTTAATTCAGGGAGGCTAGTTGTCAGCTGGCAAAGTTGAGGTTGACGTTGAAAGCTAGTCCTGCTGAACGAACCCTTTTTAAAATGATACTGTGAAAATCGTCTTAAAGCCGTTATAAAGGTCAATATATTAAAAAAAAAATGATGCAGCCAGTGGCTTTGTAATACCTGGGTAAATATTGACAAAAACGTGATTAAGCCTATAAGGGTTGGACCTTTTGAAGTAGTTTCTATTGCGCTAAGCGGCTTATATAATTCAAGCTCTTTCCCTCTGTAGAAATGATAGCTAAAAGGGGTCTTTTTCTTTGAAAACAAAGTGTCTGAACTGAAGACGTTATTCCAGTCAATTCGAGAAAATCGCTAGTATGGAATGGGTACTGTACGTATATAGCTTGTAGGTGCGTGGTAGCTCACGGTACGAATGACGATCTTTTTCAGACTTTCACTATTATGAAGCCAAGTTGCATCGACAGACATTACGGCTATTAATACGGCAACACGGCAATTCCTACGAAAAGAATTTTCAATAACAGTGAATGCGACGAAATAAATTTAATTAAATATTTTCTTTTCTTTTCTCATATCTGCCCATTTAGCAATTGCTAAACCTAATCTCGTATATTTAGTAACACCTTTTATCGAGTAAATATAAATTGCACGGGATAAATACAGTCGAATTTCGAACCTGTGTTAAGCGGTCACCCTTGGGAAATGGCTAAGTGACCGCTTAATACAGGTTGACCGCTTAATGCAGGTTGTACAAATTACAGGTCAGAACACGGTGAAAATGTCATTTTTATTTTTGCAGTTAATGACAGTGCACAGTTTATGCTTAAAAACTCAAAAACTCACATACTGGCATGGGTTAAAAGTAACTGCAACAATAACACAGTTTGAGAAAAACAGTTAAGTCAAGTTCATGCGGCCGGTCATTAAAAAAAGACATACTCCTAATCTTGTGAGTCTTGTCCTTTAAACCTAATTGTCCTAAACCAATGGCAACATGGTTGACTAAGTTTTTAAAGATACCATCGACTTCAGGAAAGGCCATCATTAAAGGGAAGCTCTTAAACTAAGGAGGTGGCTATGGTCTAGAAGTGCCATGTGAATATCATTTTCAACGAGCTGAAAGAAGAATTCGATTCGCAATGCTGACAAGACTCTTAACGTCAAGGCAGATACAACAATTTTCGGCCATTTAACGATTTGTGGAAATAAAAAAAGGAAATCAATTACCTGGTGTGCTGTTTGTAATTGTATGAACTAGTATTTGAGTGGTCTCCTTTTACAAAGTGACCGTTTAATGCAGTTAGAAATAGAAACAGCTCGTCGGGACTCAGTAAAGGGTGACCGCGACCGCTTAATAGAGGTCAAAATTACAGTACAGGTTCGACTGTAGGTAAACATTTTTGGGGGCGGCAAAGATTTTACCTGAAACTACTCACTGTGGTGGGGTCGCTAACATACTAAAAACAAAGATATTGCTTATATTTACAACCCAAATCTCTTTTGTGACGACTGATCATTACTGTTTTTCCGTTAAATACAAAATTACAACAGTTATAGTATCGTGAAATACGTCAATTATACGTTCTTCGGTTATGGTGGAGGGAAACGAAAGGTTTTGTTACACTAGCACCATGGTGCATGGACGGCATAATTACTCAAACTGACCACGCGGAAAATTATCGTTTAAATACCATCGGCTCGTCAAAATTGAGATATTAATGCAGGTTCAAAGGTATTGCACCAAAGTGGAGCATTGATAGTGCGTTCAAGTCTTGATATACTCTATAATCCACGTGGTTAAATATGATGCTTTTTTATATCTCATTAACCACGTTACACCATGGTGTACCGCCCCTTTTTGACATGTTTTATTTGTAGAGGCTATCAGGGAGTGGATTTGAATTCAAGCGGGCAAAAATTTCGTTTTTTCCGACATCAGCGACGATCTACTAGAGAAGTTTAAACAATACACACTTCAATCTTTTGCTTTTCGTAGCGGGAAAATGGTTCATTTAGCGCCGAATAAGAAAAGTAAGCATTGTCTGGAAGTACTAGTACTCGTCTCTATTCGTCGAATTCTCTGATGCAACGTGGCGATATAACGCGAGGTCAAAGATCAACGCCAGAAGTACAAAGGGAAATGCCAAGAGAGTCAAGATCTTTAGAATCTTCTCCAAGAGCAGCTTCTGAATCTTCCTTTTCACCAGTCTTGTAGCGACAAAGGTCGAGTTCAATCTCTGGTGTACAAAGCTCTCCGCAGCTTCCTCTCATCCCGAGCCCTCCAGCTGATATCGCGAGCAATAGATCTTGCTCCCTTGCACCCTTAGCGATAAATCAAGAAGATAGAAGTACTAGTGCTGATGATATCATGGCGAAAATGGAAGCCTTTTTCGAAAAGCAAAAAGAGTTTAACGACCGCTTGGAGCAACGGGTTGCCGAAAGGCCAGAAGCCGAAAAAGAGCAGGAAAATTCAAGACCGCGACAATGCAAGCGGCTGCCAAAAGAGTTACTGGTAAGTCTTCTTCAAATCCTGACAAAAATTCACTAAGCTAGGGCTCGATTACATGGCGAATTTCAGCCCGGGCTGAAATTTCAGCTCGGTCAACCGGGCTCAAATCTTGTTGCGATTACATGACGAACTTCAGCCCGGGCTCAAATATTAGTCTCGGCACCAAATATGAAATTGCGCGCGAAGAGTCTCGGGAGAATCAGGCATCCATATTATTTCCTGCTTTTCAGCCCGGGCTGAGATTTCTTTTCGATTACATGACATTTTTTTTAGCCCGGGCTGAAAAAATCTGCAGGTAATCGACAATTTGATTTTAAGAGGATTTGTTTCAGAACCCGGGCTGAAATTCTCCATGTAATCAGGCCTTAAGAATGTAACCTTTCAGATGAGTGTATTTTGAGTGTATTTTGTTTAAAGGCTGTAATGTAGCATTTACAAGCCGAGAAATTTATATTTGTGTGCTATTACCATACGTTCAAGTCAAGCGACAACACTACCTAGAAATACTCTTCGTACAACTCGTACAGGCCGAAAATCATTTTTCAGATCACCAGATACAGTATAGTAGATGTGCTGTCAAGAGAACATTTTATGATAACTGCAGAAATTATCGTGCACTCATTGGCTGATTTTCGTTGTCAATAGGCGGACAGGTAACTAAATTCATAATTGGGACATTCCATTTATGTCTGTTCTGTTATTGACAATGCAATTTGTTCTAACACTGTCAAAGAAGCCTGTGGATCCAATTGGCTATTGCCTCGTGGATCCACAGCTTTTTTCACAATGTTATGATGAAATTCATGATCAATAACAGACATCTGAAAACTGATGTGAAAATTTTATTTGAGCTTTAATAACTGTAAGAAATTTTTAGAAAAGCTATTAACCCATAACCACCGATGATAAGCCTTGGCCTTTCTTCAACTTCTTCTTCAACGCCATCACTTTTGACCAAAATTGACATCATCTATACTTAACTTCTGCTGGAGGAAAAGATCTTTCCAATGATGCCTAGATCAGAATGATCACCTTAATAGAGCCTGAGATACGCACAAAAACACCAAAACGATGCCGCTGTTGACCAAATATTGAATCAAAGATGTCGAAAGTACACCCCACTGCAAATTATTGAGCCGATGACATCAAAGTGACGTCAAACCAAAAGCCCACTACAGATTTTTGAACTGTTGACTGAGAAAACCTGGGGGCAAGGTTGTCTTATGTTTGGTGTGTGCAAAATCAAAGAGCGAATTGGCGAAACTCCTTTAAAAATGGGGAAATATTTTGAATGAATGATAAAGCAATTATCGAATCCGGCTTTTATAGGATACACTGTATGAAGAATTCTGCAGATCTTGGAGGGTGTTATCCACCTCGGCCTTTGGCCTCTGTGGATAACACCCTCCTTGATCTGCAGAATTCTTCAATTCCAACTCAGCCTCATTCAATAGTTGCTAATTACTTTTCAATCAAAATATTTCCCCGTTTCTGATTGGTTAAAACCACATGCATAATTCACCATAACCAGCTGCTGTTGACCAAATATTCAATCAGTGACATCAAAAGTACAGCCCACTGCAGATTATTGAACCAATTGACCAAGAAAACTGGGACAAGGTTGCCTTAGGTTTGGTGAGAGGAAAAACAAAGAGTGAAATGGCGAAACTCCTTCAAGAACGGGGAAATATTTTGAATGAATAATTTCTCCTTGTTTAGACTACGACCCTCCGTGATCTAGTCGGATGCTCTAACCACTGAGCTACTGGAGACTCTATGGCGAGCAAGGGTCAATTTATCACGGAGGGTCGTGGGTTCAAATCCCATCTGGGGCTCGGATTTTTTCCGAGTTCTCCAAACATTTAATTTATCATGTGTTTGTTATTTCATCTTTAGTATACTCACTTTGGAGGTTGGTTGGCCGCATCTTGATATGCTTTAGTGTGACAGCGTGATGCTGTTAGTGAGTTCATGTGTGCTAGTCATTACTTGGCTGTGTAGCCGCGTGATGCGGTTCCAGTCGAGACCCATAAATTGACCCTTGCTCGCCATAGAGTCTCCAGTAGCTCAGTGGTTAGAGCATCCGACTAGATCACGGAGGGTCGTGGGTTCAAATCCCATCTGGTGCTCGGTTTGTATTGTATTATATTATATCCATGTACATGTATTTTTCTTTAAACTTGAAAGCCATGAGATGGGCATGCAATAGTTCATTGCTGCCAAAAAGGGGAAGAGGCATATTAATTTCAAGAATCACTGATAGTTGGTGGTTAATAGAAAGAAGGGACGTACTTAGTTAACTGAAATGCTAGTTGGTTATTACATAAAGGAGCACATGGATAACTATCCATAAACCATATTTTGAACAATACCGTGTTAGTATTTACTTACAATTCTTTGTAATATTGTTTTTCTTTAGCTGCCATGAGAGTTCATTACAGAACTAAAAAGAGGCAGGAGCACAACAAGAAACAAAATAAAGAGAAACAGGTGCTACAGGAACAGAGGAAAAGGACCAGGAAGAATACGGTAAGTAGTTCAAGTTTAACACACCACAATTACCTTGTCCATGTGAGAACTTCACATGGATGACATATAGAAAAGATCAATTATGAATAATTGATTTTCAGTGATAATAACTTCCACACATTTATCTTAAGGTGGTAGCAGTGCCTAATGCCTATATCAATATCAATTTTCCCTTCCTACAATATTGGTATCAAACCACCTGAAGATGTATGAAATACTTAATAAAAAAGTGTGACATAAGTGGAACAAAGATACTTTTGACTGAGTGCATTTTCATTGGTGAAATGGCTATTCTTGTGATACATAACAGTTGTTTCTCACCAGTCACTTTAAGTAATGGTTATTTAATTGCTGTGTTATTTTAAATCATTTATAATGCCAGGTTGTGGGTTTGACATATACAATGCACTAAGCTTGAACAATACTTTCAAAAACTGAGTTATAAAGTTAATTCTTGATGTTTATTTTCTTTTAACAGAAGCGACTGAAACGAGCCAAGGCCCTAAGGGAGTCCACTTCCATCAGGCCAGAAGATAAAGAGAAATTTAAAGTCTGTATGACAGTAGACTACATGTCATCAGAGGAGTCACTGTCAGAGCCTGAGAGCTTGAATCACCAGGAAGACGACTCCTCAGGCTCAGACTTAGAGAGCTCATCAAAGAAAGTCCTCTGCGTTAAGCCTCTCCCTTGGAGGAGTAGAGAGTCGGATGTAATGATGGCCAGTCTTGACCGTAAAAATGCACGGCGAAGGTCTCAAAGGGCTGCCAGCATGCTAATTGAATGGAGGCAAGGACCGCTATCAACACGGGCAGCACCAGATGATGCCCCTGAGTTTGCACTTTCAACAAGTTTGTGAGTTCTGAAATGATTTAATAATAAGGAAAAAAATGAAAACAATTCAATCCGTTTTGCTATACTTTTGCTAGTTATCAGAACATTAATAGATTTGAAAGCACCAAATATTATTCTTATGGAGAGAGTTTAGTTTACATTAATTTCTTAAAGGAATCTTGGCTGAAAAACAGTTGAAGATCTAGAGTATACCTAATGGCTCTCCATAATTGACCCTGGGTTCTTACATGTTATTGACATCTCTTTTTAAATTCAGTGATTTCGAATGTGAAGTGTTTCATTTGTAATTTAAACCAGCTACTCAATGATGGTTGACTTTCCCATCAAGCATTTCAAAATAAACATTGCATGTAGGAAATTTGAAAACCTGAATAGCAAAGAGAAATGCCCACATTAAAAACAGCGCTAGCCCTTCGTCGGAGCGCTCCAAACGTCAGCTTCTGAATCTCTTCACGGTGGCTAATTCACATTATCAACTCAGTTGATAAAACCAAATTATATTGTAATACTCCCACCGACGCAGCACCACAGTATCTTTAGAAACTTACCCCCTTTAAATAATTTATCAACTTGTTGTAAAGCATCCTTATGTGATATTGGAACAAAACTGTTTTGTAGGCAAGATTCTCTTCAGCAAGGAATAGAATCAGACTTTTTTCAGTTTTGAAATACAATGCCACACGTATGCTTTAAATCAGGTACATGCAGCCCGCTATTGATAGATTAATTATTACTAGTAATATGATGCAAAATTTGTGTGGTTAAAAAATAACCTATGATCTTTTCCCATGCACCAGTGACCCTTTGAAATTATTCATAAATGGACTTAGTTTTAATATTCTTCTTTTTTACATACCTTAATTTCATAGCATTTAATAAGTTGGTTAGTTTTATACAATGCATCAGGTATAGAAGTGTACACTGTAAATTGAAAAGATCTGTTTCAGCCCCAAAGTGCCTATTCAGCTCCATGGCCCCTGGAGCTGACTCGACCCCTCGAGGGGCCAATTTGTCAATTCGGTCTATATCGACCCCAATAAAAACCCTTTCAGCCTCATCAAAAACTGATTTCGCCCACAGTGGACAATAATTCAGCTCCTTGGTTCGTATCGACCCCTATCATTAGAGCCGTTTTGACTCAAACTGGTAGACCTACAGCTGGACCTATTTCCGATCAAGTCTATTTGGCTTCAATTTATGGCCGTCTAAGCTCGTATTAATGAAGAACTTCCCCAAATCGTTTTCTAAAGATGAAGTCAAAGTCATGGCTGAAGCCAAACAGGTATTCAACAACAACCATCGAAAGGATATCAGGTAAGTAGTACTTGAGTCGACATGCTTTCGCATTTACAACTGAACTGGAGCTGTTAGGGAGCTGTTACTATTCAGTAAGTAATTTTTTCCATGATTTAAGTGACGGAGATGAGGTAGTTGCAGTATGTGAGGATGACAAAGAATGTCGTTTCTATTTCCCGGAGCTCAAGGAATGATCAAGATTCAAGAGTCTTGTGAAGGCAGAAATAGAGGAAAATTAGGTAAGAACATTTTTACCTTGTGTTACCTTGTGATTCTCAACCGCGAAAGAGTCTGGATACAAACGTACGTCACTCCCAGAAAATCTTTGAGAGCGCTGTTCCAAGACGCACATGTCAAATCTTTAGGCGGGAGGCTTTCAACGGACATTATATAGTCGCTGTGCGATTTTTTTAAGTTTGATTTCCACGAGCCTTGGCGGGTTTACTGCGAGTCATTTTGTGGGCAGCCGATTCCCTTGTCTTAATAATTGGCGCCACTTGTATCTAAAAGGGGACAATTGATTGCATCGCCGTTTTATATTTTACTACTTAAGCTTACTTGCGGATCGTATAAACTTATTACCACAACGATCACGTTTGAAACATTTTTGTACATTTACTTTCAGATGAGCCTTTGACATTGTAGGATCCAATTCTGCACGCAACGTATTGCCCATATGTACTCAGGGGAGTGTAGCATCTAGATCTAATAGCAGTGCTGACCATGGTTCTTCTAACTTGGGATTATTGGTAAGCTACCATTACATGTAAACTAGTTTAATTGTCATTTGCCGGCATTAGATTCTCCTTAAATGCCCCAGCGTAAGTTGATTTTTGTTGTTCCTCAAAAGAAATCTATAGCTGCTCATTATTCAGAAGAAATCACCCCAAAGAAGGGGAAGTTCGATAACTCATTGTGTGTCTGGAGGCGGTACAAATAATCCTGGTTTCCTCTACCAAGATCGAATAGCACAAGAAGTCCGAAAGAAACCCCATCAAGTTCAAAAATTGAAGAAAGGTCAGTGATTTTATTATTGTGTAATCAATTTATTAGTACTAAGTTTTATGCCAAGCTTCCCTATCTTTAAGGTCTTCAAACAACAGCTGCCAACATGTTCCAATAATATCATTATTAATCATTTTATATGTTGTTTGTCTGCTGTGTGGTCCTGTGATCAAGGTATATGCCAGTTAGGTGCGAGGCTTTTATCTGAGGAATCCTTTCTGTAAGTGTTAGGCATTTATTGATCAGTTTACAGTAGATGCAATGCTTCAAATGATATATTTCTATTTTTTCCCTTTAATTGCTCTGCGGTACTGCGATCAAGGTATATGCCAGTTAGGTGCAAGGCTTTTTACTGAGCAATCCTTTCTGTTAGGCAATGATTGATCAGTTTACAGTAGATGAAATGCTTTAAATGATCAATTACTGTTTTTTTTTCATTGCTCTGCAGTATTGTGATCAAGGTATATGCAAGTTAGGTGCGAGGCTTTCTGCTGAGGAATCCTTTTTGTTAGGCATTGTTTGATCAGTTTACAGTAGATGCAATGCTTTAAATGAAAAATTTCTATTTCTCCCCAATTAATTGCTCTGCGGTACTGCGATCAAGATATATGCCAGTTAGGTGCCATGCTTTGTGCTGAGGAATCCTTTCTGTTAGGCACTGATTGATTAGTTTACAGTAGATGCAATGTTTCAAATGATCAATGATTGTTTTTTCATTGCTCTGCAGTATTGTGATCAAGGTATATGCCAGTTAGGTGCGAGGCCTTTTTGCTGAGGAATCCTTTCTGTTAGGCATTGATTGATCAGTTTACAGTAGATGCAATGCTGCAAATGATGTATTTCTATTTTTTCCCTTAATTGCTCTGTGGTACTGCAATCAAGGTATATGCCAGTTAGGTGCGAAGCTTTTTCGTAACGATTCCTTTCTGTTAGGTACTGATTGATTAGTTTACATTAGATGCATTACTTCAAATGATCAATTACTGTTTTTTTTTTCATTGCTCTGCAGTATGGTGATCAAGAAGGTATATGCCAATTAGGTGCGAGGCTTTTTGCTGAGGAATCCATTTTTGTTAGGCATTGATTGATCAGTTCACAGTAGATGCAATGCTTTAAATTGCCAATTTCTATGTTTTCCCTTAATTGCTCTGCGGTACTGTGATCAAGGTATATGCCAGTTAGGTGTGAAGCTTTTTGCTGAGGAATCCTTTTTGTTAGGCATTGATTGATCACTTTACTGTAGATGCAATGCTCCAAATGATATATTTCTCATTTTTTTCCCCTTGATTGGTCTGTGGTACTGTGTTCAAGGTATATGCCAGTTAGGTGGGAAGCTTTTTGCTGAGGTGTCCTTTCTGTTAGGCATTGATTGATCAGTTTACAGTAGATGCAATGCTTTAAATGATATATTTCTATATTTTCCCTTAATTGCTTTGCGGTACTGCAATCAAGGTATATGCCAGTTGGGTGCAAGGCTTTTTCCTAAGGAATCCTTTCTGTCTGGCACTGATTGATTAGTTTACAGTAGATGCAATGCTTCAAATGATCAATGACTGTTTTTTCATTGCTCTGCAGTATTGTGATCAAGGTATATGCCAGTTAGGTGCGAGGCTTTTTGCTGAGGAATCCTTCCTGTTAGGCATTGATTGATCACTCACCAGCAGATGCAATGCTCCAAATTGTCAATTTATATATAATTTTTTCTTTGCTATGCATTACTTTTGTCAAGATTATATATCCTGCCTGTGCAAATTTAGCTTTATTCTGAAGTACTGTATACTGTCAACCTCTTTTCTGGGAAGAAGTAAGCCCATGAGAATGGGACTAGTATTTGTGTCTTAAACGTTGATAGTAGTTAATGAGAGAGGGGTTTTGGCACATGTCGGGAGCGAGC
>JAEMPF020036365.1:0-23715 GCA_022496165.2 Catalaphyllia jardinei | reverse complement strand
TGTCCTGTTTTCAGATGGATCGCTTGAATGAATAAACTTTATTTATCGTCCACAGCGTGGGGAGTGGTCACCCAGTCTCCCGAGCCAAGGGCTCATGTATAAAACTCTCGACTAATGCCTCCCAATGCCTCACCCACTCCTTCTACCATCCCTTAATTAGCAATGGCCATTTAACAGCATCCGTCTACCACTACTTTAGTGCCTTGCTTGCCTCCAATACCCATCGAGCATATAGTGTCGGTCAGAATTATTTTATTACCTTTACCTTTTGCCTCCTGCAAGGTATAATTGGTCCCTCTTCCCCTCTTCTCCCTGCATTCGAAATCTCCTTAATTTATTTTGCTGCCAACCTGGCCAAACCATATGCTATAATATAATCAAACTTTACCTGTTTGCAGTTCAAATCTTCATAGGCAACATAACTTCCCATAAAAATTATCAAAAAAGTATCGCCTGCAAAAGGTCTTCACTGGCATAAAACGGTCCCAGATGCCTTCCAAATTAAAAGGCCACCCCATAACTATTCAAATTTTGGATTTAATTTAGAAGTATTTCCAGCCTTCCCAAAGTTGCAACGTAGACGACATAATGCTGTGGGCTGCCTTCACCCTAGCATTTCTTGGTTTTCTACGTGCAAGTGAATTTACTTGTAATAGCAGTAGTTTTAACCCTACTGTCCATCTTCGTCTAAGTGATGTTACCTTTATTCCTAACATTGAATCCCCCAAACACATGCTTGTTTCCATTAAGCAATCTAAAACCTACCCCTTTCGTAAAGGCTGTACCTTAACCATAGCAAGGTCCACTACCTCTATCTGTCCCGTGATGGCTATGAGAGACTACCTGCTACAATGTAAACCAGCTGCTACAGGCCCTCTGTTTACCTTAACCAGTGGCAAGTGGCTCTCCCGTGCCTCTCTGACGAAGGAGCTTCGATCTACACTGCAAGGTTATGACCTACCTGCCAACAACTATTTCACACACAGCTTCCGTATTGCTGCAGCCACTACTGCAGCTGCGGCAGGTGTGCCTTCATGGCCTATCAAGGTATTGGTCCACTGGAGCTCAGACTGTTATGAGCGCTACATCAGAACTCCTCGAAAACCACTGTTAGCTATCCCTAAGAAACTAGTCATGGAAAATTCTAATGTCGTAATTTAGGTCAACTATAAGATCTACTTGGACCCTTTCAGCCCCATTATCAACATGCAAATTCGCCCCACTGGCTCCCACCTTTTTGTTTCCTTTTCTCAGAAACAAAACGGTATTGTTTTCAGTTCAGGGGTGAACTATTTACATAGTGGAGGTAATATCCAACCAGAGTTAAGTTCGTAGTTGCTAATGTGAATACGGCGGCAAATTAATTTACGCCAATATTCTGCTCTATCTGTGCATCGAAATGTAACATTTCAATTGTTGCCTTGTACGAAGTGGGGCATATTGCACAAGAAAACTACGAACTTTACTTCCAATCAGATTGTGATAGTGAAAAGGAAATATATTTTCGAGGTAGAGACGCCGCCACATCACTCGATTTGTCCACCACTATGCGATATTTTAAGCCCATTGAAGCAGTTAGTTTTGTTTAGTTCCACGAAGAAATAGTACTGTTTTTCCTTTCAGAGTAATTTATTGACATAGTGAGTATGAAAGTTACCAATGTAACGCTTGTAATTCACAAGGTAAACGTACATAAAAAAATATCCTGTTGAAACTAAATTAATTTCGTGTCACTGAAACACAAGGAACTTAGAAATGTCATTACGGCAGAAATAACTGGCGACTTGAATGGTTCAAAGTCAGACTGAAAAGATATGATTCTAGAAAAACGAAGATATATATATCCTTGACTAATTTAAATGTGATTTAATAAGATCAAAACTACGGCGACATAATTTTGGTCAAATAACAATCCTACCGATTTTCTGTGGATGCTTACGGGAAAAGAACACCCACCTGGAACGCTTAGACGATACTGACAGACAGATACGATATACAAATTCATCAAACTGTATTTTAATTAACCTTGCTTTATTGCAAAGAGGTACAATATGGCTTTCTAAAAAGATGTCGACATTTTCTAGATTTAATTGAATTTGTCAAATATTCCGCCACAATTTGAGAAGCTTCACTTCTTGTAGAGCGCGTCCTATGTTAAAGTGGTACTACGACCAAAAAAAAGATCTTTTTGTCTTTGGATTTCAAAACTATGTTAACTAAACACTAACTGATCCAAGTTTTAGGTTCTGATTTTAAAAAGACACCTGTTTATTTTAACTTGAATTTTCTTATTTATTGGTCCGCCATTACTTATTTTTAAATTTTAAGAGAGCTGGGTCGAGGAGAAAATGATGTCAAAGACTCACCAGTTTAAGAATGCAAATGAGGCTTAATTAATATGCAGCACGGGAGTTTTGGGCTTTCAGACCTTCAAACCCGTGTTTTGCATAAACAATAAATTGGGTTTAATGCTAAAATGTTAAGCTAGTGAGTAAACTAGCAGTAATCCAAGATTATGAGAGTGCGTTCGACGCCGTATAAACTTTTATACAGATACCTTAAATGATTTCCCTAGCTGACTTTCAACCTCTAAAAACCAACCTTTTTCATCAACAACCGGAGTTTTAAAGAAAGATATTTCAGTGGCAAATCAGTCTATGCCATTCTGATTGAACAGGTCTCGGTACAAACTACATTGCGTGCCGGCGCTAGGGCGGCCAGGATCCGACTCACAAGTTTAATAGGACTAAAATATTTACATCAGCCTTCAGATTTCGTGCTAAATATTCTCACATTATTAACTTGTAATTTGTAAAAGTATATTTTCTACGAACATTATTCTAAGCAGAAAGCCCAAATATAAGTACACATTTGCAATCGCGTGCTCGTACATCGTAAACAAACTCCGTGTGACTGATTCGACTATTTCCGCTGGCCTGATACAAAGTATACAGCATTTACATTTCCGTTCCCTGGCTCAGGTTCACTCTTACGCGTCTTATAAAAAAAAAAGTTCCTCGTGAGCCCGAACGAACCTTTAAATAACATCATACTATTGAATATAATACTACTCAGCCTCAAAATCACGCGGCAATAGTATCCAACGCTACCTCTGTGATCGAGAGCACATGGAAAGAAAGTCCAAAGTCTACATGGCCTGCTCACGAGCTCACATGTATTATCACATATCTCAGTTACGGTACCAGTTTACTGGCCGTGACCATAGTTAATAACTATGCCGTGACATAGTTAGAAACTATGTCGTGACATGCCCCTGCAAAAATTAAGCGGGGTGGCCATTTTCGTGCCCTTACAGGAATGTGGGTTTTCCAGACAATAACCTTACACAGGACAACCACCTCTGCAGAGTCACAGGCAAAAATTAGGATTGCGTTCCACTTCGTCGAACGCAATGACGTCGTTTTCTTTACATCCAACCCTTCATCCAACCCTATGATGTCCTATCGGTCAGTTTTGAACGTGAGTAATGGCGGACCATCAAATCCAAAACTTACACTCAAAATAAACAGCCTTCGGATCAAACTCAAAGCTCTAAATTTTGCCAGTTAAGCGGAGACGCTTTCAAAATCGGAAGAAGAAAAGGAAATCATTTTTTGATCATAGTGGCACTTTAAGCTTTTGGGTTTGACGCACCGCGGCTGAGCTGGTTTCCATGAAAACACCGATAGCAATTGTATTTTGGCTTAATAAATAAGCCGAGGGTGGACTGTGTGAATAATTGCACAACTCTCGTCACACGTAACACGTCCTTTATGAAAAGGAACTGAAATATATTGCATCGACGACAACAAAACGAAAAGTGCCGCAGCCGGCATTCGAATCAAGCACTCCCTGGCACAGAATTGGAAAAATTATGCGTCAAACGAACAATTAATACTTGAATTTATGAGAAATTAGCAGGGCCGTGCGGCCCGCTTCCTGAAGCATTTATAAGACCAAAATCTGCGATTTTTAAACCCCTTTTTATGACCTGACTCTTAAATTTATGCCTTATCGCAAACCTGCCTTGGATCTCCAGCCTTATCGACTATTGTCTGATTGCTGGTCTTATCGATAATGATGGAAAACTGGCTTCAGAACTGAACATACCAAATTCAAGACTTAAGCGCAAAAACCATGCCCAGTTTGAGACCAAAATACCAAAATCGATACTCTATTTCTGACCTAAATGTCTTCAAAGAACCATACCCTCTGAGGCTGGACACACTTATACCCATCTAAGGAAGTACCCTACTCTATCCTTAGGCAGAGGTAAGTATCAAAAATAAATACTTTTCGAAATGTGTAAATGTATAGAAAACTTGAATTAGTTTATAGCTCTTCCTTTTCTCATTGAATAGGTTCAGTACTATATCTCGCCTTGACGACCCGCAAACTTTAGATTCTGGCAACTAAGCGAATCACATAGCAGTGCATTAGCACAAATCTCCTTCACCTTCACCCCGGGACTCATGCACAAGAAATCAAACCTCCAACCTTTCTCAGACTGAATATCTTTCCGGAAACGAAACACTATTTCTTTCTGAGAAATAGCTTCTTGTTCTAACACTAGTCGTTTGCAAAAGTTGCTTCCCAACAGGCCTTATTCTCTGTCTTTTATCGTGGTACAATTTATTTATCATATATTTCTTCTCCTTTACATATTTCAATGTAGCATGCTCACAGTATTTTCATGCCGCTTACAGTACTGGGCTGAAAGGGTCTTAACTAGGACCCTGGAAAGAGCCATTTGCTACCAAAACGAAGGACAATTTCTAACGCTTATTTTTTAACAACATCGATTCTTCGAGTTTATTTTGATGTATGATGTCCATGCCAAATGAGTAGCTTTAATAGGATTATCACGTGATTAAATGACGTCACTCGGCTAGGCTGAGTAAGAAGAATTGGTAAAAAGATGTCCAATAACAGTTTAATGCAAACCTAAAAATGTTGCATACATTGATTTTTAGTTATTGCAAACTTCAATCGCAGTTTTCAGACCTCATACCAATAACTTTTATATGACTTACAGGTATTACTCCTGAATGGTTTCCATAGCAAACAAATAGGAACAATAAGACGGAAAGTGTGAAAAAAAGAAAGTGCTCTTGTAAATTGCATCCTCGTTCTAAACGACATGGACTCCTCTTGCTTACTTTGCTATATGATAACCATGTTAAATGAGAAGCTATACCAGGCTTATCACGTGACCAATTTTTCACATGACTCTGATTGGCTTAACAGATAGAACTGGTACAAATGTGACTACTACGGTCAAATATAAGAAACTGCAAATACAGTCATGTTACATACACTGAGACATCTCAGAAACATATGCCGACAGGAAGCGAGCATAGTTAAGCAAAACACCAAGGGATCATTGTCCTAATGGCTGACAGATGTAGTTCCCAGTCCTCCTCTCTAGATGCTTTCAGTAAATTTAGAAGAATCTCTACGATGTCAAGATAAGACATCCAGACGCTAGACAGCTTCCCATTACTGTTGCGAAGGTAGTCCAGGGGCCCGTTTCCCACTAACTTAACGGGCCTGAAATAGTATTTTGAAATCAAAATCTCAAGAAACGTAGGGTGTGTTCTGAATTCGAATAAAGTCCAATTTTTTTTTTTTTAACTAATAACTTTCATGTATAATATTCAAAGCTTTTGAAACTCCCATCTGGAATGGAAAACAAAGCAGCTAAATGGGCCCGGTAATTACATGTACTGGGAGCTTCGAGAAACGGGCCCCAGATACCTGTCAAAAAGAACAATGAACTCGGCCGAGTTCGGTTGACTTTTCATGACTGCATCGAATTCCCGTTGACATAAATCATTATACAATGGGATAAGGCCATTGAAGAACTGTTGCACGGACAAATTCTTCTTAAGGAATGTTTCGATCCGTGACTGAAATCCTTTCCAAGCAAGTCTCTGCAGGACTTCATACATTAGCTTGTGAAATCTAACAGCAGCTTGTATCTGCGTCCATCAAAAACACCAGAAACAGATCTCTCTGCGATCACCCCAGACTCGATACAAATGTCCCTTAGGCCTGCATCTTGAAAGCACTTTCGAAGTATAGATAACAGCGTGCAGATTGTGTGAAACGCTCCCATTCTCAGTACAATGCCTTTAAACATGTCATGGTATTTCCAGACAACCTCAGTTGCCTTGGCATAAAGGGCTTGATCAAGCACAACCACTATGCCCTTCAGTTGAAGCGTATTCTTGATCTTAACAGAGCGCGCCAAAACTTCATGGACGGTTGACATGTTGGTTGCAGGTGCGTTGATCATGAGAAGATATCCCACACTGTCTTGACGAACTTTAAGCTTATTGCGCACCGAAATATTGAAACCAGTACATCCACTAGCTTTCTGTCTGGCGTCTGCATATAGTCGCACGATGACCCACAGAAGGATTTTTCCTCGCGCGTTTTCAAGTGCTTCTTGGCAGGTAACTTCTACACATCTTCTAGAACGAGGTCGGAAACGGTCTCCTGCATGGTAAATGGAAGTATTTTCTGTATCCGGTGCCTCGACGCCACTCTTTTTGGTCTTAACTATGTGCGTTGATGTTTCCGGGGCAAGTTGAAGTCCGAAATGCCTCGCCTGCACCGCTATTCAATTTACTCTTGTCAGTGCGATGTCCCTTCACCCGATAATGTTTCTTTTAGGCGGTCAATGTTATCCTATGCCAAAGTAGTGCTAACATGAGGCTGATTGTTATCTGGCAATGGGATTTCACTTGTTGATGCCATGTTCTGAAGGCACAGTGCAGTGTTGATTTCGTCAAGTTGGGAATAGGCGATTTCGTGGCTGAAATGATTAAGCATTTGGATGAATTCAACGTTATTTGTCAGGGTTTTTGCAGCACAGGGAAGAAGGATCTGTTTGGGTGGCTTAATCTTTTCTTTGCTCACTCCAAACATCAGATCTTGGGCGAAGGATTTCATCAAACTCTGCACTATTGAATGACAGTCTTCAGCTGGCCACTTTTTTTTCAGTCAGTAATGTTTGCAAGAACGAATCCAGCTCGTTAGGAACATTCATCGCTCTCTCGGCGAGATCTTATTGGCGTGGAGGCCATGACATCTTGTTTTCTGTTCTTTGAATAGCTTTGCGAATGTCAATGGCAGCCCGGTGTATTTTTGCAATCCGAGAAGACTGGGACTGGGAAAAAGGGTTGTTATGTATTTGGCTTTCTGAAGTGGTGACAAAGTGGATGCAAGTATGAAGACACTGGTCGTTTCTAAAAAAGAAAATTCAAAGAGGGGACATCACCAAATTCTGCCTGGAGATTCCATCTGATTTGCTTCTTTGCATGTGGATTACTTGATTTCTTCAACACCCGAAGACGTGAGATACGACGCAAGTAGTTCTGTCATTTCAGTCAATCTGACTATTTTCTCGTTTGCAAGAACATCCGATCTGATGTAAGCGAAAAGCATCTGGTAAGCTTCTCACTCGAGATTAGCATACTCATCTTGTAGCGATTCACCATAGCCGTGGGAAGCAACAGTGGGACTTGCCTCTTCCTTTGTATAGCCCTTGTAGCATATCTTTTGGTAACAAGCTTCAGCTGCTACGATTTCACGGGACGCAATTGCGAAAATCCTGCTGTCCTTCTTCTCCATGGCTGATTTTCGAATTTAGTGATCTGCACGCAAATCTATGCATTGTATTAAGGGTTCCACCGATTTCTTGTTCCTTTAAGGTACTTACTCTTCTCTTCGCAGAATATGCATACATGTTCGTAAGTCCGCGTGCTGGTTTAGGCCACTGTCTGATCGAGGTCCTCTTAGCTGTCGTTGGTTGCTAGTTGTCACTTCCTTGCTTCTTTAAAATTCTTTCTAAGAGCTTTTTCGTGGTAAACACGCTACGACATTTCCTGTGATAGTAAATGCTTGGGATTTCTCCTTTACTTAATGTCTCAGCAATATCAAGAAGTGGTTTATGCTTACGAGCAGCAGCTGCTCTCATAAGTGTACTACAGGACTCCTCATCTGTTTGTCTAACTAGTTCCATATCATCGTCAGTACAGTGAACAATACATTCACAACTTGACTGTTCTGAACGTGATCGCTTTCGATCGATGTTTTGTTCTTCAGGCGTAACATTTCCTTTTTGTGCCACCTATTCAGTCATGCAAGGTTCTACGTCAAGACTTAAAAGTTTTGAAAAGCCATTTTTGAACGGGTTTAATTTAAACGCTGAAGTTTGCAATTATTTATTCAGGTGTTGGTTCTTCACCAGAAATGATTTTATATAAACAGCAAAAGCAGTGCAAAAGACCATTCGCACTAGTCATTGTATATAAGCTAAGTCACCATATAATGAAAGAATGAAATCATCTTTGGCAATGTATGAAATGACCCTCGTATCAAAGGAATACTATTATTAAATATAATTTTCCTTTTGATGCATTTCAAACTCCATATTCTTCAAAATCTTTCGTTATGTCATCTACTGCTAAATCTTTCGTATTAAGTGACGAATTATACTCGAATGCCTATTTCATAGGTCTGTAAGTTTCTTGTCATCGACACTATTAGCTTAAGTTTTTAGTTAACTGATTTCTCTAATTGTTTATCTAGATGCTTACTGTTTATTTATACCCTTAAAGCATTTCACGTTTCTATAAGCAACCAAAATTTTAGCACAAATGAGCCCTACTCAACTGCCAAGGGTAGGGTGCCGCTTGGTTTTACCTACGATGCAATGTGAATAACACCGTTGGTTGTTTTTAAGTTTTTCCTGTAATTCTGACACAAATTTCTACTTCTAACAACTTAGAGGAGAAATACAAATATTTTCCTGTGCTCAAATATCTAAAGTTCTGATAAAACGATCTTGACCATATATTTGAAGGATTTTATTCTGAGCCTCGTTTCCATGCTGAAGCCATATTTTGCGAAATTAAAGAAATCTCATACAAGCTACTCACTTACAAAGGTTATCATACAGATTTGAAGACATCTTATGCAGTAGTATCAGCTGATAACACTCAGGTTTTGTCCTATGTTTGGTACCGAAAAGTGGTCTGGCCCATGGGCTATGTATGGGTGTGGCCGTAACATATTAAAGTCCAGAATAGCAGTGTGTCAGAAGTCTAGCAATATCAGTTTTTTTCTCTAAAATTACTGATTCCGCCTTAAGATATTGAAACTCTTGTAAATAGATTTTACTTTGATAGATTGTAAATAGAAAGATATTTTTTCCTAAAGACTTAATATTTTAAAAAGAATTGGTAGATAGTTTGAAAATAAATTTAGTTTCATAAGCTTAACATGACTTCTGTTCTGTCAAGCCACGCGCGCGACTTCCACACGAGATTCCAGTCATGCCCAGGGAAAAACACAGAGCCAAAAAGGTGCCCTTTATGTCCTTTTGTCTTAAATGACCTTGTTTTGTCCCTTATGTCCCTAAAATGTTCTTTTCGTCCTGTGTCGTGTCCTTTTTGTCCTTCTCATAAAAAGTTAAAATTCGCTAGAACTGGTTTATTTCTGCTGAGATCTCGAACTGTTAACATGACTAAACGCGTGTGCCGTGATCGCCCAATTCCGAATTTTGAAGCAAAACTATCTCGTTAGATTGTCTAATCGTCTCACAGATGTACATGGATTACATTATATCAATCTGTATTGTAGATTATATCAATCTGTAACTGAATTACTGTATAAATAATGTATATAGATAAATAAATAAATAAATAAATATCAATTGAAGGAAGTTACTAAATTACAACCGAAGCTTGAAGTGATGATCTATCCAGCAAAGAGAAGCCAGGGATTAAGACCTTCAACAAGTGAGACACCTCTATCAGTGCAGGAAGAGGAAAAGTATACAATAGTCCATCAATTATCAACGCCAAGAGGAGTAAAAAAATCCCCAAAATCTCCACCAAGAGGAATAAAGAAATCACTAAAACCTCTACTAAGAGGTGTTAGAAAAGCAACCAATAACATCAAACGCCATAAAACAACAGCACATTCAGTTCCTGAGTAGCTCCGGCACTTTGCATGGACACGATGAAGGGCTGAACACAGAGAAGAGAGCTTAGTAACCCCGCCTGCAGTACCAGTAGCTTGTCACACTAAACCGCGTCGCATAAGCTTCACATTTTCACTGCTTGTTTTAAAGGTGGCGCGTTACTTGCCGTTCAGTTTGCTTTCCAAGCTCGTGCTGTTCAAACCAAAAAAAAAAAATGTCTTGGAGCGATGGTTAGAATTACTGCCTTCTTCAAAGGGGTAATGGAAATTACGAAGACAGTGAAGACTCTCAATCTAGCCAAGAAACGGATTCTTCCCAATCTAGCCAATGAGCGGCTTCTGCCCAAAAAGTGACACAGGGCACTTAGACCTTTGGTCCCCCATATTAGATGAAGCTCAGGAACTCCACGAGGTCCAGCTCAATGCTTTGGTCGCTGACTACAAAAGGAACGGAGATTCGGAAAATGTGGCTCACCTTAAAGCACAGAACGCTCTCCTTCCTCTCTTCAGAAAAGAACTGAGAGAAGTACCGTTAGAGTGTCTGCAGTGTATGCAAGCGATGAAGAAAGATTACACCTTCTAAACAGTGATGGCAACTCAAAAAGATCTCAAAGATACAGATGGATTTGATTGGCTAGAATCGACAGAAGTAGCCATCGATAAGCGGAAATTCTTTCTTAATCGATTGTTTGTGGTGCAACCCATTCCTACTGTGTTTTGCACTAAACAAAAATGTATTTCAAAACAATATCTAGTGTGTTATTCTATTGGAGTTTATTTCTTTGTTAAAGGGACTTCAGTCTTATTGTTCATTGCATCGTAATTTCCTGATACTTTATGTTAAACACTTCGTAGTTGTGGGAGCTTTCATTGTCAATAAATGTTTTTGTTTTTTCGCTAATAAAAGTAATATTCAAGAAACGTGTTGTTCAAAAATATTTATTGTCGCGTGCTTAAATTAAGCGCTCCGAACCTCTATTGTTGTAATTTCAATAGTAGAGCTCTCCCAAAAGCTTTTCCGTTGGCGTTTGTAAGCAAATCTAGAGTTGAAAGTAAAGGCTCTGCGTATTTGCAAAATTAGTGACTAACGGGGTAGGAAACTCGACCAGTTAGCTAAGAATTAATTCTCGCCGCTCTCATCGCCAAAGCTGAGAGGTCAGATAAAAAACATAACCGATTCCGCTACTTGAACCAATCGGGGTTAAAAGAGCCTGATTCGAAAATCGGAGAACGTTTTCAAAAAAAGCTAAGGAACTTGAAAATTATTACGCTTTCAAAAATTGGCTCATGTTCGGTGTAAAACGAACAATAACATCCTATTGTTTTACCCTTTAGTCCAAGATGCAAATGACTTCTTTGTTCCTTGTTTTGCTTTTTTCTATGCATTATGACGTCGGCTGTGCCGTTTTACATGGATCATAAACCCAAAAATTTGCACTTGTCAAGGTTTCCGAATCACAGAAAGTTACACAAGCTTTCTAAAGAGTTTGAAAATCATCGACGCTTGTGAAAAAACCATCTTCATGCTTAACGTTTCGAAAATCGAACAAAGTTTCCAAATTTCCAGCGAGTTCAAGTTGAATGAAGGCACACCGCTTTCGCTAAAATTCGCGCTTTTAGTTTGAACACGTAATAGATTTAAAAGAGCTCGGGCAAGTTTATTAGTAAACCTATATCCAATTAGTATGCAGGAAGACACTTCATAAGTACGCAGGAACCCAAGGTTATAAATATAGGTGACGTCATTGACTCGTCCGTTATGCATGTCAATGATTCTCCTCGACCTAACTCGGCACTTACTCGACACTAACAAGGATTAAAATGAACATCATCTAATACTAAACTTAGTAAATAGGAATTTATCTATATCATTTGTGTTTAGATGATGCAAGCGAAGACCAAAAAGAAGAGTTCTTACATGAGATAGAGCAGATGAAGCTGTTGGGTGCACACCAGAATATTGTATCCCTAGTTGGTTGTTGCACTTTGCAGGAGCACAAGTTCCTGGTGATAGAGTACGTTCCGTTTGGTGATCTGTTGCAGTGGTTACGACGCAGGAGGCGATCGGTAAGACGATTCCAAAGGAATATTTGAATAACTTGATGTTGCCTCAAGTGTTTGGTAGAAATGGATTTCAAGGTATAACGATGTTTTAAAGGACAGTGGTGTAGTCCTTCAAGAGAAAGTTCGTGGTAATTATATGAAGCTCGTGCTAATCTATCAAAGCTCGTAGCTTAACACGCAGCTATAAGATTTTCAATGGCTAGATGTCTCCCAAGTAGGCTGCGTTGGGTTCTAACTTAATATAACAAGATTTCCGCCAGTCGATTTTCTTCTGCCCTCATGATCTTGAAACTTAATTACTTCCACGTTTAGACCAACCTTGCCGATAATTTATGACCTAATCGTGTTCATTGTGCTCTAGATCAATCTGAACCAAGGCACTGGAGGTACCAAGGAGAAGACATGTTATGAAGACAAGGAGGTATTCAGTGCTCAAAAAGAAGTGAGCGAATGTCACCAAGTGCCTTACTTTAAGGTGAATAAAAACAGTTTCAAGCACATAGATTTTGATGGTTCGTTATAGCCACTCTTTATTACTTGATGCTACAACCATGGTATCATACTGCCTAAACATTGGTGAACACGTTGTTTTATTTTTGTAATACAATAGGTTACCATACTAACAGTAGGACGTACAAAAAAACCACCCTTAATTACAGATTTAGGGGCTTATAATTCAAAAACGGCTCAGTGGATTTTTTTACATTATCAATTTTTGAAGAGCACGAGAAAAAGCAACTTTTGCCACCTTGAATTTTAGAAAATTTGAGGTGGCTCTGCAACACACCTACAGATTTGCTTTGGTAATATATCATGAAAATAAAGACAACGGGTTTACCAATGGTTTGGCAGTATTTTGCTACCATGATTGTAGCAGCAGGTGATAAATAGTGATTATAACGACCCAAAATCTAAGTGCTGGAAACTCTTTTGAGCCGCCTTAAGCCCTATTCTGACGGCAGATATGTTTAGAACTTCAAGAACGTGAGTGGTGTGATGGAGTGGGGACTAAAAGTTCTGAGGCCTTTGACTCCACGAGTATGTAACTTGAGAGATGGGGAATGTTGTATAGTGTAACTGCAATCAAATATCTAAGGCTTAAATGGAAGTAGCCTGTCAATTGATATGTCACATGGTTAGGCAGTATGATATCATGGTTGTAGCATCAAGTATTAAAGACTGGTTATAACATCCATCAAAATCTGTGTTGATCGGTGAGCAGGTTGTTGTTAAGAGAATTGGTAAGGTTTGGATGAAAGAAGGAAGGAAGAGAGGAATGAAGGGAGGACGGACGGATGGACAAAATGATTGAATGGGCGAGTGAATGAACACAAATACCAATAATAATTACATTATGTAAATATTAAGTTTATATATCATGCTTATTTATCAGGAAGAACGAGAACTTCAAGGTCAGAATCGGGGCATAGCTATTCCTGGCGGTTTTCAAGTTGACAAAGCCCCCATGTCATCTGGACAGCTTTCCCAGGTAAGAAATAGCTTCAATACCACTTAAGACATGATATATTATCAGTAAACTCTAATTTGTCGTTACAGTGCTATTATTAATATTAAACAAACGTTCCCTTCAAATTTGTTTTGGAAAAAATGGTTTAGCCCTGACTTCAAAATTTTACTAGGAAAGTTTAAAAGAGCATTTCATTCCACTTGAAAAGAACAGTTGACAGATGTTTAACTGCATTTAAATAGCAGGATGGAAGTATGGACAAATAGCCAAGGATATCCAAGAAAAAGACGAACTAGAGCGTTTAAATGGTACTTTAAAATCTCGGAAGTAAAGGAGATATCCCTCTCTACTCTCACAAAAATCTACCCAGCCCTCCCCTCCCTCCCAAAACAATTCTAATCCGATGTAATTTTTTTGGTGTCTGAAATGAACGAGTACGGCAACAATTTGTCTCGACACTTGTTGTTTCGCTTCTCGGAGCTGGAAGTGCGACCGGTCGGCATGGTGAGATTTGGGCCTAGTTTAAGGCTCTTTACGGAATGTAAGGTTTTAAGATGTCTCCCGCCTTTCACTCCTGCTATATTATTTTCTTAAGAAGAGAGAGATTTTGCATAAAAGACCCGTATTGCACTGGAAGTCAATATTTTTGCCATTCAGGATAAGGACGATGATACTCGGGATGAGATCGATGAAGATCAACCACTGCTAGAGCAGACTTTGCTGATGATGGAATCGACTCCGTCACGAGATAACAGAGATGTCATCATTGATGCAAACCCTTTCTCTGAGAGTCTTGCTGAAGTAGGGAATTGAAAAGCGAAAATATTCGCTTATTTATTGTTTATTTCCACGGCAGTGTTAACTCTTAAAACTACTTTTGCGAAGATTATAACAAAGAAATACAAGACAAACACATATCATTATTTGGATTCAGGTTATCTACAAACGTACATGCAGTACCCACAAATATTTTTTTTCCTTGGTGGTGACGTGTGATGCAAATTTAATGAGATCAGTTAGGTGTACAAAGTCAAACTGGCAATAGGAATCAAAAGCATTAGATACTTTTTAAATAGTATAACGAGTATTATGAAGTATTAAAACTGCTTAAGGTAATGCGGGAGTGCAAGAAATGTAAATAAATAAACAAACAAACATTGAAACCAAAATCAAAACCGGAAAAAAAGACAACAACTGTAGAGCAAATATAACTTCGACAACTTACTACAAATGTTTTCCAATCAATATAAGAAAAGCTCACCAAGTTTAGTTTTTTTCTTCCGCTACATTAGATTGGAAATAAGCACCACACATTCTGTTCTTCCTTCCCGAAATAATTTACGAACGCTTAGTTTACTGCCATTACTGGCTAGGTTTCGACGTTTTTTTTTCTTGCCCCTTTTATTCAGGAAAACAGAAACGATTTGCTGGATCAGAAAATGATCGAACTGATGCCGATACCATCGACATCACAGGAGAACAGCAACGCTGTCGCCATATTGATATCGATTGGAAATGATGACGACGACAAAGAGGAAGGAAACGATAACGATTTTCTGGATCAAGAAAAAATAGAACTGCTATCAATACCAACCACATCACAGGGAAAAGACAACGCTTCCACTTCACTGACATCAACTGATAATATTGATGGTGATGACGCCGATCCTGACGGAAGTAACTGTAACGATTTTCTGGAACAGGAAAGCATGGAACAGCTGTCGATGCCATCGACATTACAGGGAAACATCAATGCTGTCGCCATATTGACATCAACTGAAAATACTGATGACGACGACGAAGTAGAAGTAGACAGCTTTACTACTCAAAAGCTGTTTTCTTTTGCTTGGCAAATAGCAAAGGGAATGGTAGGTATTAATATAGTTAATTCGAAATGAGATGAAGTGTAAAACTACTTTTTTCGACCTCCACAACAAAGGTTTTCTAGACAAATCATCTGAAATCATATTAACTCTTGGTCTTAGACCATCGTGACTTGATCAAAAATATAACTCAAACAGCGGTAATAAACATTTTAAATACACGCATTTTATAAGCTTGACGTTTCGCGTGCTAGTCAAGATTTAAAACAATATTTAATACATACATGTATGTTGACCAGAAAACGCAATGTCAAGTTCATAAAATGCATGTTTTTAAAATATTTATTACCGCAGCTGCTTGTGTTATATTTTGAATTCATCAGTGAAACTGAAGTCGTGGTGGGTCTTGCGCGCCTTGTTTATCGGTAATTTCAAAGTCTTTAATAACTTTGAATACGAGACTCACAAAAAAAGAAAAAAAAATATCAGAATCTCTATTTCTATAAATAAATTATGCTCTTTTAATTATTCCATAAATTTTTCAGAATCACCTGGCAGAGAAAGGCTTCATTCATCGTGACCTTGCAGCTCGTAATATTCTGGTTGGCAGTGGTAACCGAGTCAAAGTGTCAGACTTTGGTTTGATGCGAGAAATTTACGAGGACGTGTACAGTGGAAAGAATACGAAGAAGCTTCCAGTGAAATGGATGGCCCCAGAATCAATTAATGACAGCATTTACACCATCAAGAGTGATGTGTAAGTCAATCTTTCTGTATGACGGCAAAGACTTTTCCTTAACCCTCAGACGCACAAATGGAGTAATACATTTTGTTCGTTCGAGGATTTAGCGTCTATCATTGAGTAATGATAGGCATGAGTTTGTAAAGTACGAAAGAAGCTTAGAAGTTTCTCGTGGGGCAGCTTGTCATAATGCATGGACTAAAAAGAGAAAGCCTTAAAATCTTCGCTGTGTTGAGTACATGTTCAGTAATTATAAAACAGCGTATCTGGCTCTTTTTTTTTTACTTTCATATAGCTGGTCCTTTGGAATACTTCTTTGGGAAATGGCCACCATGGGTAAGTTAAAAAATATATTTTTTTTTATAATAACGTTTCCATACAACGCGCGCTCTGATTGGCTGAAACAGCGTGCTTTATCAGAGATTAGGGAACGGGTTGATGACATTTAGCTGGCTTCAAAATTGTTGCTTCGGAATTTCGATAAATTTGACCCAAACTGAACATCTCCTGTGCGACTCAGACAAAGTCAATTTAAACGAGCTATTTGTCAGCAGTAAATATGACTCATAGAGATCGCAGAAATTATGCTGAAGAAGTAAAACAGCGACAGAGAATACCACTGAGCTGTCTCTGTTAATGATTAGAAGCTTTCACAATAAGTTTTCCTTAAATCGTCGACAAGCTCCTGTTCGATGAAACTCTTCTTTGCTAAGTTTGAAGTTCAGGAACGTTGGGTAGATGTGAAATAGCTTGCACTTCTGTAGAAAACTGATATCCAGAGAAGATTTGTTGAAGCGTGTTAAATCTTTCTCATATTCTCTAACGATCTTCAACGTCTGCTGGCCATACCGCTCAAAAACTGTATCGTAAATACTTTTGTTCTTGGGCCATCGTAATTTGATCAAAAATAAGACACAAACAGCAGTGATAAACATGTTGAATTTATACATTTTATGACTTGACGTTTCGTATGTACTCTACATACATTTTCAAAAGTAACCGTTGAAATTTAAAACAGCTATTTATATATAATAAAGGTGAGGGGACTGGAACATAGATTAAGCAAATACTTAACAGTAAAATATAAAATTAGTACAGATTAATAAAGCATCAGCTTTTCACTTCCGACGTTGACGTTGAAAGCTGGCTCAAGTTCTTGAATAAATAAGGTTTCTTTTATTTTACAATGATTGTCTGTTTTTCCCTTCGCTAAAATATCAAAATGATCCCACTTGATGTTATGTCCAGTGGCCTTGACGTGGTCAGCAATGGCTGAAGTATTGTCATTTTTAGCGAGGGCCTTAAAATGTTCGGTTTTTCTATCGTGAAGCCTTCGTTTAGTTTTACCAATGTAAAAAGCATTACAATCCCAACAATTTGCTCTGTAAATAACTCTGGATTGTTGTGAACGATTAATATGGTCCTTGTAAGGAAAGAAAGATTTTATGCACCGAGTGCTCTGAAAAACGATCTTCAAGTTAACACAAGAGTAGAATTTGTACACACAAGATTTCAGGCGTTTAGCGACTTGGTTGCTTTGCAAGCCTAAGTAGGGGAGTAGGATAACGATATCTTTCTTAGGAGCTGTAGACACAGGGTTGCTATGCTGATGTCTGTTTTTGTTCAAAACATCGTTGATATGATAGTTGATTATGCCTTGTGGGTAGCCGTTCTGAAGAAGGAGTTTACGAAGATCATTGAGTGCAGATTGTAGCAAGGAGCCAGTTAATACCGCAGTTCCTGCAAGCTTGAAAAGAAGTTCAATAACCTTAAACGGAAGTTTGGAATCCCCAAAGTCTCGAACTTAAGCAACGATGATATAATTTTCAACTATTCCCATCGGGCCTTGACTGAAACTGAGAAGAGTGTCTTGGCGCGTGGTTTACGGTTCTGTCTTCCCCCTAAATCTATCTAATCTATTTTTGATCAAATTACGATGGACCTCCACCCGACGGAAATTAGAAGCTTTATTTTTGAAAAAAATGCTGAAACAACACTTACATGCAGTGTAGTAACCAACCTCGTTCCTAGGGTCTCTCATCTTACCACCCCCTGGGGCGAGCGAGGAGAGCCCCTGGTTTGGGCTGGTCAAGTGTCTGCCAGATTTTAGCTGATTACAAATAAACGGTTTGAGGGAGGGGCGCCCTAGTAGGAAATTTGTCTATACTTAGCCTACGGGAGTGCGGAACTGATGTTGTCACCAAAATAAACCAGGAACGGCGGTGATGTTATGCCAACGCCGAGGAAAACTTATCCATCATCTGATAGTGGAAATTCGAGTTGCTGTAGGTTGTGTAGTAGGGTTCAGTTAGGAACGTTACATATTGTTAAAATATCCCAAAGAAGGTAAACGAATAATTGCACGCCACTGCCAAGGCTGTGTAGGGAAGATCTTTGAATCATCTTTACCGCGGATTGAATCAAAACCGCATCTACTCTGGTCTATTATAGAGGTCTTGCAAGCGGTGATTGGATAATTTTAGAATATTGTGGGCCTTGATCACTGAAAGCCGAAGCGAAAGAAGAGAGACGGTAAAACGATTTTGGCCGTCGACACGCTGAACTTTGCAGAGCACGAAGCTCAAGGATGACAGAACGCCGACTCGTCGCGGCCTGCTTTTCGCCATCGTTGCCGATAAACTGGATTTATATTCGGCCGAAAGGAGGCTAGAAAAAGAAAAATGCAGTTTTTATTGTGTCTTATATAACTAGTAATAGTTCTCACTAAATCTGCCCCCGCTTCTATTTTATCCCTCAAGGGATAAAATTCTTAAAAAATTATACTACGTGTAAGGAAACTATTATTTATTGTCTGAACTGAAACTTTACATTTTTTTTGTAAACTATATCAATCATACTGTTCGAGTAACTTAGGAATCTTATCATAAATATGATCCAAGGAATCAACCAAGCTAACTAACCAGACAACACACTCTGTTTAACTCATTCTATCACATGATAATCTTTACATACTAGCAGTAATAAAAGATTAGGAGTGCGTTCTGCGGCGCCTGTGATAATAGTTCTCTGTTGCTGAAATCATTATCTCTATGTGAACAGCTGAAGTTTTGCGAACAGATGTGACATACTGGCAAAATCCACTATTGCGGATTATTTGATTTCTCTGCTCTATGGTTAGCAAGCGACGTCCCATCTACTGAATTATTTCCAGGTGAACTCCGGGGGTGAACTACGATATGGTAACCTTTCATGACATGTTGCGTGACGGCTCTAGTTTCAGTAAAGTCACAACTGAAATGGAACATTAACCTTTCAAATTCATCTTAAACATTCACAAGAAATTGAGTTCGGAACATATATAAATTTATATTCGTTTGAATCGTCGAAATAATGAGCATTCCCAGATATTTCTTTCGTCAGAATCGACAAAAATCTCGGATTACAAAGTCACGCCAAACCGTTACGCTACGCAAATTTCTTTAAAACCCTGACTTCGAAGCGATATATCTCTCCAACGTGAATAGCTACCACACATCGGCTCCAGTAAAAATCTGTTCGTTATAACAATCCAGCTTTATCGAATTAAAATTTCAGCGAAATCGAACAAAACCAGAGTTAATTATATTTTTTTCACCGACCCCACTTGACCTTATTGACACAAGAAATTACGAAGCATAACACGAGCCGAAAGAAAAAAAAATACGGCCTGAAAGCTGCAATTTGAATGGGAACAGTTTCTTTGAACCTTTCTTAGTTGATTTAGACGAAAAAATGACCTCGACGGGCTACAGAAGAAAACAAAACCAAAAACAGAGCGAGACTGATAATTTATTCAAATTACTCTACATGGCGAACATCACGTACAAGGTGAAAGAGCTTTCTTTTGAATAATTGCAGCCTTCGAAGCCAGCTACACCTCCCAAATTACTTTCGCAACACTTACAAATGTCCTGACTTCCATTTCGAAAAGACTTGACCACAATTTTCAATTTTGAGCAAATAAACATTTCCACAACATCGATAGGATGTGTTCTCTCGTTCCTCGAGAACTCAAATACTCTCATGAAGTGCATTCTGGAAAAAAAAAAGATCAAACCACTCTGCTGTTCTAGTTTGATACTGAAACAAACCATTTGTCTTGATATACGAGGACTCTTCGAGCAAATATATCTCGAAACCAGACCAGAAGTCGAGATTTTTTTCCGAGATGTAGACAGAAGTATCACGTTGCAGTCGCGATCGATATAGGCAAATTGACAAAAAGCTCGACTCAACAAGAATAGTCCAGTTTCGAATTCGCCTTGACCGCTGATTAAAAGCACTGAGAACGCATTTGTACAGGGTTAACCTCGACTTAAAGTAAAATATTCACAAATTCCAGCGAGAAAATGACCTGTTTACAGCTCTGTGTATTGTTTAATATTCAAATTTGTGTCACCTTCCCGCTGGTATTTATGAATATTTTTTTAAGGTCGAGGCTAACCCTGTAGAAATGCGTTGTCAGTGCTTTTATTCAGCGGTAATGGCGAATTCGAAACTGGACTATTACCCCGAGTTGCCTTGCGAGCTTACTGAAAAATTAACCGAGACCGCCGTTCGCGCCTAGTTTCTTCAAATCGGGATCGATTCGCCCTACCGATACTACACCAATATTTTACATTCTTTATACGCGGGGGGTCCTATTAATGCCTCCTCGGGTTTTGGCCTCTGGGCCAAAACCCTGCGGGGGCAATAAATCAACGTACGTGATGCGCCTACAAGACTCCAATGGTTCTAGACAACTGTCTGCAGCCGTGCATTTGCCGTTCTATTTTAATTTTCGGTCTCTCGACATTTAATTGCTTCACGCGTGTTTCTGAGGGATACTTAATGCCATGTTATTAGGAAAAATAGAAATTATAAGTAGTCTGGTGCCTTTTAACCGCGTTACAACAATTTTAGAGGTCATAAGTCTGCATGGTTTCGGCTGGAAACTGCATGCACGCAAAGGCAGCCCAGACTTACTGTTAGTGAAGTTAATTTATAAACAACAGAGCCGAATATGTGTATGTGAATTTACAAGCAAAATTAACTGCAAAGGAGTCAAACTATTTATCAAATACTTCAAAATAAATATTGTTTTGCCTTAATATCATTGTCTGTTTCTTTGTCCTGGTCAACATCTGGTTTATTTTACTGCGTTTTCTCAGCTAATTCACTAGCCATCATGGCCACGTGGGAGCTGTTATCTTAGAATTATAACTATAAGGGTCCAAATGGTGTTTAAAAATAGAAATATTGTAAGACACAACATACATACCTTTAGCCGAATGCAAGGGTACTACTGCGTTTGTTGTGGGGAAACCGGGTGAAAACAAACGCAGTAGTCCCCCCACCGTGTCGATCGAACGAGTCTCAAATAGCACGGTCCCTCCCTGGGCAAGTGCTATTTTGTCGGCGGGGCGCGGTCGCTAAGCTTGAATTCAAAACCGTCAAGTACACGGTCCATGGCGGAGCGAAAAGGCCAAGAATATGTTGTTAAATGGGCGGCTCTCGTGCAGTTGCGATGGGTTTTGGAAGCCAGAGAGCACTATCCAAGAAACCACGTAATATATGATTCAGCTGATCGAAATTTGGAGCGGTCCGTTGATTATTCGGGAATTTATTGAGCTTCGCGTGGAGATGGTCCGTTGACCTTGTAGCCAGATTTACTTCTTTTATAGTGAAAGATACCTCTTAGAGCAAAAAGCAAAAAAATGCCGTTTAAACCAGCCAGGATGAACAAGGAAGCATTCGGCTAAAGGTATGCACATTGTGTCTTACAAAATGTCGATTTTTAAACCTGATTTGGACCCTTATTATAATTCTAAGATAACAGCTCCCACGCGGCCATGATGGCTAGCAAACTAGCTGAGAAAACACAGTAAAATAGACCAGATGTTGACCAGGACAAAGAAACAGACAATGATATTAAGGCAAAACAATATCTTTTTCGAAGTATTTGATAAATATTTTGACTCCTTTGCAGTTAATTTTGCTTGTAACTTCACATACACATATTCGGCTCTGTTGTTTATAAATTAACTTCACTAAACATTACAGTACGTCTGGTCTGTCTGTGATGCACGTCGCTTCGCAGAGTTTCACACCTCTGTAATGTACCATTTGCTTATGCTTTGTTTTTTTTCGTTTCCAATGTAAGATATGATTTAAGGTTCTAAGTATTGGCTCTCCAAGGATAAAGATTCATATTTTCCGTGTGGAGAACATATTGTGACTCCGGACCACGGACCCGGCTATTCAAACTACAATGAGCGACAAAAGTGTTGAGACACTTGGCAGTAAAATTCGATTTTCTGCGTCTTGGAATCATTTCTCCCCCTTTCCCCTTGGGATATCAGAGATTCAACTCTAGATATCCAATAAAATAGAGCAAATGCTGAAGTATCAAAAATCGTCTTTTCCTAAAAGTGTCTCAACTACTTTTGTCGCCCATTGTAGAACTGTTTAATTGTTTGCAAGCACAGTGTGTTGCGTCTTAGTCACGAATATCATCTTTATCTTTGTCCAGCTTTTCCAGTCAGACTGCTGTAGCTTTACTTCATGAAAGCTGTACGTTTGTCTAGAGGCATTCTTATGCTTTTTTTTAATCAATCTGATCGCACGCATTCAAAGGGGAAACAACAGTTTAATAACTATCACTTCGGAATAAAACTGCGCTGCTCGACGTCCACAGTTAAATATGACCGACTTTCCATAAATCCAATGGGTACAACGGCAACAGCATCACGACCGCGGTAAATTGTCTCGAAACAGACTTGCCCGTAAGCTTTAGATAAAAGCCTGAATATATACTATTTGAAATTTCATCCCGAAAGCTATTGTCAAAAATCGCGGTTAATGGCCGACGCAGCGCGACAAAAGCAGCGCCCAAACCAGGGTCTCTCCTCACTTGCCCCAGGGACGGTAAGATGAGAGACCCTGGGAACAAGTTTGTGTAGTAACGCTCGCTTGCTGACTAGCGGCGACTCAGGTCATCTCAACGAATTAAACTTTAACTTTAACAATTCCGTATCATCGCTCACCCGACGAGTAATCAGTTGAAAGCTTGCTCCCTTGTTCGGAGTTGATCGAGTGCGAGCAGTCTAGTAGTTACAACACTCACGTTAGTTTGGGCAATCTTGCTGCAAGCAGGTAAAAGCCTTAAATAACTTTATTATATCTCTAAGTTAGTACGCGCGTTGTGATTCGTCAATTTAGCGGGCCGTACTCTACCGCACAGGCCGCTAAAATTTAAAGTTGTTTGTGTTGCCAAACTGTTGCGTGATTTATCGCCAAAATTTCTTAACTTATTTAGCAAGTAAAGGTTCAAAACGTTCTTTTACTCTAAATTATGTGCTGAAGCGTAGTAACGACGCAAAAACGATTTCAAATTGACTCGTTTTGCTTTCGACCTGCTTCAGAAATTTGAAGCCGTTCCTCATGGATAAAAATTGTTCCCGAACTCGTCTGACACACAATAGAGATATAATAAATATCTTATTAACCTCGTCTTCTCGGTCCGTACTGTAAGATACGGATCCTCGTTTTTCCCCCTACGATTTATGACCCGCGCGCTTCGCGCTTGGGCCATAAATCGAAGGGGAAAAAACTCGGTCGCTAACTTACGGTACGGACCTCGAACT
>JAEMPF020036364.1:0-20000 GCA_022496165.2 Catalaphyllia jardinei | reverse complement strand
TTTGTCTTCACTTTTTGGCAGTGTTTGGCTTTACTTTACCAAGATCATTAACTCTTTTCCTGGGGGCTCTTTCCATCATAAATTAAGTTACATACACACTGGTAGAGAAGGAATAATTTGAGAAGGTTGTTACCAAGATGGCTGCTATAAAAAGCCTCGTTTTCGTGCACTGGGTAGGACAGCTGACCTTAAGCAATGGGTAAGACAGCTGACCTAAGAATATGTAAGAGAGCTAAGCCAAGCTATGCCTGTGGGTATTGTACTCATTACATGTGTATAATCCAAATGATAGAAACAAATCATGTCTCTGCACTTTTGTTTTAAATTTTGGGTTTTGGTGGGCTTGGCAAATTGTTTTTTACCTCAGGAGAAAACATTCAAGTAAATGGAGCTTTTTACACCCAAAATCAAAGGAGATTAAATACATATACCATGAATTACAGCTGCAAAAATGATATTATTAGGCATGCTGGACAGAGAGGATGAAGGTGCTCTATACAGAGATTTCATACAACTGCATTATAATGATATATTTTAAAGTTCATGTGCCACTAAAAATATAGTCTGACTGCTCCATTAGGCTGGGTTTTTTTTCATTTTCTGTCAAAAATTGTTATGGCAGTTTCTTATCTTCAAGGAAAAAGGAACGTTCTTTTTAGGGGGTACGGACACTACATGGGGTACAGACACTACATTTGAGAACCTTTTGCCCCATATACATGTATATTCCCTGTTAATGTATTTCTCTTTCTTGTGTGTAAACAATTGTTATGACAGATGTAACAAAAGCTGTCATGTAGCAAAGAGGTTGGAGGGTTTTATGGTTTCCAAATTAATATAGGGGGTACGGAGACTAAGGTTTCTCCGGAAAACTTTATTGCTAGCTTTGAAAAATTGTGAATGAGTAAAAGCATCTCCTAAAACATTTTTATTTAATTAATTGCATTTTAGGGTTATCTGGCCTTATCCAAATAATAACATAACCCCAATATTCACATATCTTCTTTGATTCTAGCTAAATTAAAGATGATTTCCAGTCCGTATTGCGCATTCTCGAGAGTTTGTTGACGACTTTTGTTTTGTTTCATGTAAGACATCACAAAATGTAGGATTTCACATCTACCTACATGAAGTAAATTCAAAGTTTCATGTCAACCGCCATTATTGATGCAAAGCTTTATGCTTCATTCTTTCTGATATCACTTGATGAAAAACCTTCATAGCTGTAAAATTCAAGGAAACTGTTGGAAAAAGAATTTAAAATCTGCCTCAAAGATAAGGCAAGCAGTTCGTAACAAATGACATCGATTTGCATTTGTTTGTGAGGCTCACAAACATTAGAGTGCCGAGACTGCACAGTATGTACTGGAAATCTTCTTTAAATTTCATGAACTGAAATATGCGGCAAATTCGTAGCAGTGACATATTTCTTAAAAAATAGCTGCCAAATTTGAAAACTACTTTGATGCTGGCTTGAAACTTAGGATTTCATGCTAATTGTCTTGTATGTCTTATTCAAAAGAGGAGAAAGAATGCTCTTAAAATAGGTAGTTCTGAAAGTGAACATATTAGGTTTTTGAACCGAATTAATCTATAAATTATGTCAATTCGTAACAACAAAAACCACCCCTTTATGACTCTAATAATAATAATAATAATAGGGTGGAGGATTTGAACCAGGGACCTCGAGAGTTCAAATCCAGTGCCCCAAACCACTTGGCCACACTGCCTCCCTCTAAAAGTTCAATATCTCAGCCATTTTTGTTTTTGACTAGTTCATAACATCCTTTAACTTGGCCAAAAGTTCCAGTCAGTGTCACATTTAAAACAGGGACACTAAAGTGGGAACACCCAATTGTGAAAATGCCATTAGTGTTAATGCAGTACAGTAACGAGAAATGGTTGGAAAAGTAGGCAATGTTGACTCGAATCAGTTAAGAGTCGTCTCATCTCACTAAAAGTCTACTTGACTTATCAGAATTCTAGAGACTTGGCGTAAGATACAGCATGGTAGAGCAAAATGAAGAAACTGCAAGTCTGCCACATGTGTTGATTTTTGTGTTCAATTTTTCATCCTATAAGGGAGTTAATGTACTTCACTAGGTATGTTAAATATAACCCTTAGTTTAATCCTGGTATAGTGCATCATATTCATGCCTGCAAAGTTTTCCTGTTAAATATTTAGCAATTATTGAATGAGGCTGAGTAGGATATGAAGAATTCTGCAGATCAAGGAGGGTTTTACCCACAGAGGCAGAAGGCTGAAGTGGATAACACCCTCCAAGATCTGTACAATTTTTCATATCCTATGAAAGCCAAATTCAATAATTGCTTTATTATTCATTCTATGGTGAGTCCTGGGACTCATTTCATAAAAAATCATGAGTCCAAGTCCAAAACCAATGACTCCCAGTCCGAAAGCAAGTGAGTTCTATAATATTAAAGGTGCCCAAACCTTAACCGAGCCTTGAACTGAAGTCAATTTTTTAATAGTAAAGCTGTGTATGGTGTACTGAAAGCCCTGATTTTTTTCATGTGTGGCTTCATAGCTCAGTTGGTAGAGCATCGCGCCGGTATCGCAGAGGTCATGGGTTCGAATCCCGTTGAAGCCCTGATTTTTTTCAGGCTTCTTCTTTCCAGTTGCTTAAATTGGAAAATTTACTGCGAGGATCATACTTCACTTGCATCTATAACCGCAGTTCAAATATGAATTATTTCATATACACGTTACGTCATTTCACTCCTTACGGGAGATATGAACTCACTAAATTGACCTTGCTCCCAATGTGTGGCTTCATAGCTCAGTTGGTAGAGCATCGCACCGGTATCGCGGAGGTCATGGGTTCGAATCCCGTTGAAGCCCTGATTTTTTTTCAGGCTTCTTCTTTCCAGTTGCTTAAATTGGAAAATTTACTGTGAGGATCATACTTCACTTGCATCTATAACCGCAGTTCAAATATGAATTATTTCATATACACGTTACATCATTTCACTCCTTACGGGAGATATGAACTCACTAAATTGACCTTGCTCCCAATGTGTGGCTTCATAGCTCAGTTGGTAGAGTATCGCACCGGTATCGCGGAGGTCATGGGTTCGAATCCCGTTGAAGCCCTGATTTTTTTCAGGCTTCTTCTTTCCAGTTGCTTAAATTGGAAAATTCACTGCGAGGATCATACTTCACTTGCATTATTAACTGTATGTTACATCAGGAGCTTTAGGAATTAAAGTCAAAATTTAATGTGCCTTCACACTTGACTGGAAAAAGAATATAGATCAGATAAAATAATTATTCCAATAGCTGATTATGAGCTGCTGCTAGTGTTACAATTTAGCTCATAAATCTGGCGATCCTTCTTATCTTTCCACTTTGTTAGAGATGATACAAAGTTAAAGTGATCTCTGTCTGGCCCAAGTCGAACTCTTGTCAGTGTGTCCTGGGTTGCCTCTTGTAGCCTGTTTCTTGATGGTGTTAAAGTGGAATTTTGAACAGAAAATCCCCTTTCACACCCTACTGTGTGCACAGCAAATGTAAAGTAAAGTTGCCCCAGCTTAGTCATCATATTTCAGTCAATTGTAAGTCTTCAACTACTGCAGAAGGAATTTCATTTTTTGCTTTTCGCTGTCGTTGTCGGAAGTTGAAGCACTGCCAGCAACACTTTCACTCTCGGGAACACTCTTGGGTTTGTCATCGTTTCTATGAAGCGGCTGCCCTCTTAAACCTAACTATTTTTGCCCCAGCAGGGGTTGAAAACTCTTTTTGAGTGGCATTTTTTGTCTTTTTTGCCTAACCTACACGTAAAATAACCATTGTTGGCCATCTTGGTTCATCCACATGCTTCCCATGTATGCTAAACATAATGAATAACCACTCCATCAGGTAAATCGAAATGGCAGCTTTGAAATAAAAGAAATTTGCATAGAAATGCTTCTGTTTATTCGTTCAGAAATTACTTCTTGACCTATTTTATAGGCAGACGCTATTACTCTCTTGATCTGAGCTGAAGTAGTTTTTATTTCAGGTTTAAATCACACAGATTGATCGATCGAACGATCATTCTTTGCATCCTACAGGACGCATGCAAGGAATTATTTTGCATCCTTGGGGATTTTTATGCATCAGGGATGCAGGATGCAGAGATAACAAAATCACTGCATTGGTTCAATATTTGGTCAACAGCAGCTGGTTATGGTGAATTATAAGTGTGGATTATGGCAGCTTTGAAATAAAAGAAATTTGCATAGAAATGCTTCTGTTTATTCGTTCAGAAATTACTTCTTGACCGATTTTATAGGCAGACGCTATTACTCTCTTGATCTGAGCTGAAGTAGTTTTCATTTCAGGTTTAAATCACACAGATTGATCGATCGAACGATCATTCTTTGCATCCTACAGGACGCATGCAAGGAATTATTTTGCATCCTTGGGGATTTTTATGCATCAGGGATGCAGGACGCAGAGATAACAAAATCACTGCATTGGTTCAATATTTGGTCAACAGCAGCTGGTTATGGTGAATTATAAGTGTGGTTTTAACCAAGGAAACAGGGCAATATTTTGAATGAATAATAATGGTGTTTATAGTCCTGTTTTGTGATTCAAGCTGAATTGTGGTGAATCAATAACGAGACCATAGGCATAAGGGCACCTTCGGACTAAGGGGGCAGTGACTTTCTTGCCCGAAAAGTAAGTTATCAGCTATAATGAGTCACGTGTTGTAATGAAATCATTACATTTTCAGTCATTCTATAGCGTTTCCAACTAGGTAACATTTTCCATGAGTTAGGATTTTCATGTAAAAAGAGTGAACTTTCTTTTATTTGGACGCACGGTTTAAGCCAGAACTACAAGCTTATAAACGATAAGCAAAGTATCTTATATTACATAAGACTACCAGGTGACTTCGGCCTTATCAAAGTTATAGGTCATGCTTCATTCGCCTCTTCTGCAGTACTCCTTTCGTTTCTGCACCTGTCGCAACATTTACATGCCTTGGAACAGCAAAGAGATAGTCGAACGCAAGTGCAGCATCGGTTTACACAGCAACTGCCTTCTCGGGAGCACCCACAGTATGCTAACTGTATTCAGTTGTTCTCGATTCATTAACTTTGGCTTCAGAAGGCCTTCACTGTAGTACCATCCAGTGTCTTCAGGCTTTGGGAGAGAGGGACATGGCTCCAGCGCTTTATTCTATACCATGGTCTGATAGTTTGCCCGCTTTATGTGAAGAATCAGTGCGTCTTGATTCGGAGGTAGGGCGTCAAGATCTTTCTTGGATTTGCAAAATGCTGATGCTCTCTTTGTTGATTTCCACCTCTTGTGTTCCCGGATTGTAGAGCTTGCATACAAAGGCTTCAGCTTTAGCAAGAACGTCAGCACTGATTTGGCTTTCTTCTCCAAGGTGTTCCAAGAGGTCAGGTACATCTTCGAAGACTTTCCACGCCGATGCCTTGCCCACACCATAGAACTGACTTGTCGTATCACAGCCGGTGATGGCATGAAATGCCAGAAGCGACTTCCTCTTCTCCTCGGAGAGCGGGATTCTGTGAACTGGTATGTAACGCCTTTGTCTTAATGTACCTGCAAACATCCATATCTCTTGACAAAGCTGCTCTCGGTGTGCCAAAAGCAGGACAAGAACGTCCGTATCACGACACAAAATGTTGACTTTATTGTACCCTCTTGCTGCTGCGTCTCGGGCATGTAGTACTATTCTAGTATCTGCCTCCTCCTGATCTGATGCAAGCTCTCTTATATCTTGTCATGATGTGTCAGATGACCACACCTTCAGTGTATCCTTGAAGCCTCCACTGATCACCAGCCCTCGTCAAGGAGGCATGCTGTAATTCTCCGAGATTTCAGTCGAGAGGAAATGAGCTAAACTAGCCTTGTTATCTTCTAGAATGATGAACCTTTCCCAGTTTCCAATTCTCTGATCCCTGCTATCCACATTGCACCTAATTCCTGTGCTCTTCTTCTCCTTGCGCTTGTCTCTGGTTCCTCCTTTTATCGAGTTCTTGACATATTTGTCAAATAGCACCTCAACCGTTGTACAACTGTCCGAAAAATGGGAAGTGACATGACAAAGAAATCCACTCCCCAAAGGGTTTTGCTCCTGAAGAGTTGGCGAGGGACTGAACAGCTGCCATTCCATCAATAATAGTGCATGTTTGACTCTGGTTGATGGGCATCTGGCTCTTACAGACATTTCTTTGTAAAATGGTACCAAGATCCGACTTCCCTGCTTCTCATAAACTTCCATCTAGGGTAGCAAGTGACTTTGGGACTGGAGCAAGCTCGCTTTGAAGCAACGGATTCACATCTACATCACGACCGGATTCCAAGGCTACTATCACTCTTCTCAAGAAGTCTCTCTGTCTGCTTTCATAGCGATGGTCTTGCTCTTATCAACTGACACTGGTACAGTGTAAAGTGTCTCAAAAGTTTTCACGCTCTGTTGCTTTAGAGTGTCATGGAACTTTACGTCTTTCTTGATTAGCCTGGTTTCAACGAACTTTTTGATGACTTTCTTACCAATTTCCTCAAAACCAAGTAGATCTTGTTTAATGGCGTTACTTGTCACATCTCCAGTGGTAACTACAACTAAGTCAGACGTACATTCAGAAGACTTCATATTTCGTGAACTGTGCCTCCAGCTTAGCTATGTCCTCTGCATCTTTTCGTATCCTGGCTTTTCCCAGATCTTTGGTGCTATTGCATTCTCTTTCTAAGACGTTAAACATCTCTTCATTCATTCATTGTCATCCCTGTCTTTCGCCCACTTCGTTAATATGGGCTACAATACCCTCCAAAGTGCTTCATAGCTTATCTTGTGAGCGCGTATTACTCGATTCCACAACTTTCCTTTAAGGATGTTGTCAGCTGTTGTCTCACCAAAGACCTCACTCTCTGCCCACATCTCCACCATTCCCGATGACTTTTGAAAAAGTCATCTGCATGTAAAAACCTACAAGCACAAGGATGACATCCTTGAGCACCTCTGTCTTTCCCCATTGCAACATCTTTGCCTTGTTGTATAGGCCCTCGTCCATGGTAATAACAGGGAACTTGCCATTTCGAAGGTGCATCATTGCCTTGCACCTTAAAATCACCGCCCAAAGAGTCTCGAATTCATGTGCTGGAGCATTCACAATGGGAAGTGGACCCACCACTGTGACTTGTGGTTTTTCAGTCGACAAAAGCTGGTTGAAGTCAGTCCACCCTGGTATTGACTGGAGTTCAGGTTGTTGCTCATGCAAACGACCAAGGATCCAAGCTAGGTCCTTCTTGTATGACTCTTCAATTAGACTGCTGTCAGGTGTGCACCACTCAGACAATACTGTCTTCTGTAGTTCAGGATCTGGTCTTTTGTTGTCCAACGACAAATCAGTTAGCTCATGAAGTTCCGATGGCACTTGTAGATCCAGTCGCCTTTCTGACTTAGGAGACAGTTCGATATCCACTGCTGGTTCTCCTTCCTCTTTGCGACGAAAGGCGGCAACCTGTGTCGCATGGAATGTGCCCATGCCACTGAGTGTCTCTTCATTTATGTCTATGTTATCTACAGCAAAGCGAGTGTAGCCTACAGGTTCTGTGGTTCCAGTGAAGTTACGGGGTACAAATACATTATCGCTTTCCTTGTATCTTGTAAGGACATCATTTGCGATGGTATTGTCCATTCTGAGGACAGTGTCGTAATTAACTGAATGGCCGGCAGCATGCAAAAGCTGTACCAGTTGTTTTGATCTAGTTGCTTGGTGAACGGTAAGGCCTATTCCGATATGCTTAGGTGTTAACTTATGCCCTCTAGAAGAAAGAAATATTATATCTTTGCATATACTGAGAATACGGGTTTTCAAGTCATTGTGCGATTCTTGAAACTCTTCTTGATAGCCAGTGCACAACAGTGATATGAAAATGAACAGACTCTCTGGAACGATTTTCTCTGCACTTGCCTTGTGTATTTTTCCGATACAATCATGGTTCGGCAAAACCTTTATGTCATGATGCACTTTAACTGCCACGCGGTACAGCCAACTTAACAACTCTGCATCCAGATCCACATCCTCTGTTGCATTGCAATTGAGATCGTCATTGTCAGATTCATTTGTAGGAATTGCTAGTAGAGAACGCAGAGCAGCTTCCTCTAGGTTTGCATGGACGATTAAGTGGGGCTCAGAGGGGTTTACCGGTGGGACAAATGCGATATCTTCACCAAGAAAAGCCTGAATCTTTTCTTTAAATCTGTTGCTCCTGTAATCCCCTGGAGAGAGTTGATACTTTTCTTCAAGTTGGTGAGAAAAGTATGTCCAAACAGCTTTGATGGACAAAATGTGGCCTTGAGAAAGCCTCTCCCTAAGCAAAGTCATTATGTCCTCGAAACATCTATTGGCATCATCAGTTTCACTACACTGTGTGATTCTTTCCGTGTTTCTTAGGAAGCGCGTGTAGCACTTGAGATGATATTTTCCTTCGGCAGCTATTAAATCACTAAATCCAGGTAGCCTACAGCTCAAATCTCTGTCACTTGCTACATTCAAAAGAATTTTTTGTGGTGTTTGAAAAGTCTGAACTTGGTTTAAGGCGACTTTTTTCTCGTCAGTCTGGCAAAAGATACATTTACTCCAGTTGATTCTTTGAACGGATGCGTCCTCTTCGTCTGGTTTACTTTTAGACTCTTCTTGAGAGCACGCCTGATGTGCCCTTCGCTAGTGAAATCACTGTAACAGTACCTGTGCCATAAAATATCTTGGTTCTCTCCCTTCGTCTTTAAATTATCTACTATACTTGAGTAATTCTTTTGCTCATCATCACCACACTTTTTCTCTGATCTCAGCACAATGCAAAATCCTGGATACACCTACAACACTTCCTTTTGATAACGGAAACTTTTTCTTCGGAAACTTGTTTTCTTGGCAGATAATACATTTGCCCCAGTCAACTTCACCTTGCATATGGACTGGATTATTGTCTAGAGGAAGCCTGACAGCGGACTCCAATTCCATTTCTCTACAATTACAATATCATATTTAACAACCAAGCTTGCTATATACTTAAAGATTGAACTTGACTCATCAGTTCATTTGTAAACATATGTGTAATTTTGGATTCTTATGGGAAATATAATTTGCTAAACTTTTTCCACAACCTATGCTTATTTAATAACTTGAAAACAGCATAAACAAGGAGATCTTCAAATATTTGTTTTCAAGTGGAATAAAAAGTAAATGTACTTGTCCTATTGTTATGAATACCATGTTGTTTAATTGTAATTTTTAAGTACTTACCTCCTCACAGAATGTAAACTTGAAACGTTAAAACAGCTTTCCTTTTCTCTTAATTTTTATCTGCCTTTCAGTATCTTAGACTAGTCTATCAATTGATGCAAAAACTCAGAAGGACAGGATTAAATTCTTCTCTCTTCGAGCTGCAAGTATATCTAAAACAAAATGTCTGCCAAAATCTGCCTCGATATCGTTCAGCCTCGTTTTTGTGCAAGTCTCGTTCCCAAGCATTAGTTATGCATTTGAAGGTAGGATTTTGCCATATTGTAAAATAGATACTGTTGAAAGGCTAACGTATGTATTGAGTCTTTTTTTAATTGAGAAAAATCATTAAAAGAATCTGTTTTTACAGGAGCCCAATACTGTGAAAAAATACTGGGCTCCTGATTTTTATATTAATTTTCAAAATAAATTGCTCTAAAATTATAAAACTTTTTGAAGCATGTGAAACTTTTTTTTTATTTCGTATAGAAAATACTGTAATTCCTGAAAAGCTTACTTAAACAATTCATCAATCACACTATTCACACAGCTAAACCTACTCAAAGTAGCCAGAGCACTATCTCATCACAATAAAGGCAGTCTTGAGGAGTGGGGGAGCACCCCCACCCCTTCTGCAGAGAGGAATTGAGAGCTTCCCCAGAAAATTGTGAAAATCAGGATTCCTTGATTAAATGAAGTTTATTCCCATGCATTTTTTGCACCCCTAACTGATTTTGTTGAATGCCACTGTATACTTATTAACAAGGGTTGGTGTTGAAAAACTTTGTAATATTAGTTGCTTTCAAAGTTTTACAAAAATGGTATGGGGTATGCTTTTACATTTGCATGAGTACAATACTTATTACATTGACTTATACCTCCAATTGAAGTGCAATCTGAAACTGAACTGTAATACAATAGCATTTAAAATAAGCTGCATAAGTTAAAGATAAACAGTTTTATAAATACTCGATTGTTTGGCAGCTTCAAATCTTTCTAAGTGTTAGTCAGTCACTGAAATCACTTTCTATATTGCACTGTCCCTGTCACTGTCATCACAACCTGGATTATTTGCATAGTGCACAAGACCTAATTTAATGAGAGCCTGTTCTTCTTCTTGCTGCCCTTGCTCTTCCCGGCTGTCTTCGTCTGTAGTTTCAGTCTTGATAGACACGTTGGTGGTCTCAATCAGTGTAGGTTCTTTTTCTGAGGTCCCGGGAGCTTCGCTTGCAGCCGACTTTCCCTTGCTTAACTTGTAGCATCTTCTAGAAAGCCATTCTCAGTGTTCATCCTAAAAAGGGTGTCACATTCACGGGAATTGACTTCTGGGCCATTCATTGCAATGTTAAGAAGACAAGCTAACATATCTTTACCCATCGTACTTCTCAGCCTTGTCTTGATTAACTTGACTTGACTGACTCCCCTTTCAGGCCATGCGTTGCTGATAGGCATTGTCAGTACAGTGCTATCTCAACAATTTGCATAAAAAAAGGAAGAAGAGGAATGAAAGAAGACTTCTTGTTTCATCAACTGGCACATGGACCACTATGCTGGCATGATGGTCTTGACCTCTTTAACATCAGCTGGAAGGGTCATTTCTTTCATATGGTACTTCATTGTGTTCCACTCAGCCAGTAGTCCATCTTGTTGGTCAGGGAAATAGTGCCTGACGAGTACTTTGATAGAATCTACCCCATAAGATGGAAGTTATGAGAACACTTGAAAGATTGAAAGAGCTCCAAGAATAGGGAGTGTGTTTTGACACTCAGATAAATATTTTCTTTCAGAGCAGATACATACTTGAGTAGTGCTCAGAGGGAGAAAACTGCAACATCACCATCTTTCCTTCCTCGACATCATGACTAAGTTTATGTGCCTCTCTGGTTGTTACTTCATCTATAGCAGCCTTAGCCCTGACAACTTCTAGTTTCAGATGACTGAAATCAATTGTAGAATGCTGATTGGATTTTGACAAGCTGCCAGTGGCTTGTGGGCAGTCACAATCCTGAATCTGGGTGCTCCAAGTAGGTAGATACTCCCCTCGGCCCGTTTTTGATTGCCAAAGTGTCTCTCTCTCTCTGTCATGTTTGGCTGGTGAAGTGTAGTAGTTATATGCCTGTCAGTCCTCTGGAGCAAGGTTGCCTTCATTGGAGCTTGCCTCTGTTCTGGGGATTATGAGTTTGCTTGGGTTGAAGAACACCATAGTCTTCTCACTTGAGATGCTTTCTTTTGTCTTCTTGGATGCTTCTTGAATGCTTGAATGCTCTGTGTTTTCCCCAGTCCATTCTCTCTGACAAAGGGCTAGCGCTCGAAACATCAGCTTCCAAATCTCCTTACGGTGACCAATTCACATTATCAATTCAGTTGATAAAACCAAATTATCTTGTAATACTCTCGCCAACGCAGCACCACACTTTCTTTAGAAACTTACCCCCTTTTCTCTAATACATTAAATTTCTCAATTTTATATTTTCCAGGTTCGCCACAACATTCCATGCCATGTTACTGATGTGTCATGTGGAAAGACCTGTGGAAAGCAATTGAGCTGTGGACACAAATGTGCAAAGATTTGCCATAGGGTATGTAGTTGACTTATACTAAGAATTGTAGTTGCAATACAAATATTATATAATAAAGCCTTCCAAGTACACTTTCTACCAGAAACATTTTGAATACCAAATAACTTTGTCAATGTGAAGTCCAAGAGGGTGCTATACCAGGTGTAAACACAGGGTTTGTGCATTTTTTCAGCCAAAAATTCAAGGACTTTAAAGGACTTTTTTGTATTAAAAATTTACCTCAAACCAAGCGAAATGTTTGTGGTACAACCTGTCTTTTTGTTGAACAGATAGTGCAGAACATTACCAGTTTTTCATACTGACCTCTTAAAATTCTTGTAGCTTATTATATTTTTCAGTTTCATCTTCCAGTGAGTTAATCTGTTCTTGTTTCTCTGTAGCAGTTCTTCTCATTCCATTGGACTTATAATTAATTAATAACTGCCCAGTTGATTCAGCTTTCTCAGCATATACTGCCAGCAGAATGTTTCAGTACCTCAAAGTCACTCTCCAGTCTTCTCTTTTTTGCCTTTAAACTGGAAATTTCCTCAAGTAGTGACCTCTTTCTTTCTGATCTCCTTGTTGCATTGTTTCCTCTTCTCTTGGAGGGCAGTATTGTTTCTCCATCTTCCACTTTAATTTAAGTAATTTAATGACAAAACCAAAAATGATGAGGTAATGGCTTTGTAACTAAGCACACAAAACAAGTTAACCTAGGGTTAATACAATCTGGCGTCCCCATACCGTCCAAAAAAGCCAGCTTGGAAACCTTGGCAATGTAGTTAAAACTTACACTTGCAACAACACACTGACAAGACAAGTAATTTCACAACTTGCTTGCAGCATGAAATTAGTTTTTATTAGCCTGGGCTCAGTTAAATTTCATTGGAAAATCTTTTTTTCTGAAAGAGTTTATGGATATTAACGACAGAAACCGAAGGGAAATCGTTTTGAAAGACATTTGAATTATGAAGAGACTGAAACTTCAGTTTTTCCGTTTGAAAATAAATCCAGTGACTGTCCAGTGATTAACTTAAATTTCATTTTTTGTGGCAAGTTTGATGTCTTGATAACACTATTTTTAGAAAAACAAAGGTAATTTAGTTTACATACCTGTTTCTGTTTCGGTTCTTGCTCTTCTATTAAAATATGCAAAATACTGTCGCTCCCCATACATGTATGTTTATGGCTGGATTCCATCGTCAAAGCACATGGACCAGAACTGAAGAGCAAATGTGATCGAGAGAAGAATGGACACCAGTCCCTCTCCTCTGTTTAATTAACATGGCTTCGCAACTAAACCATTGTGCGTTGAAATTGTTAATATAACCGTCTGAAATATGCTAATACAGCGACAGAAAAAAATGGACACAGCAAAGAAAATGTTTCCTTTTTATTCCATATATATGGGTTATTTTGCGTGTAGACCCAAGCGAGCAAGATGGCTCCATGTTGCCCGCTTGGGTAGCTTATCACAGCGTGCGATTTGGATCATCTTGCCCGCTCGCGTAGCGAGCCAAAGCCCATGTAATAAGTAATAATTAACAGGTGAGAAATTGTCTGACTCAAGAAACTCAAATTGCCAGCTGCAGGCTTGTATTGAAAACCCTGAAATAAAAGAGGAAAGTGAAACAAGCATAATGCCTTTTCATGTTTGGATCAAAAATGTCTTGACACCACAAAATCTGCATGTTCCATAAAGTCAAATAACTAACTATAACTCTTTAAGAGCTTAAGTTAATCATTTTCAGCCATTAGCTGTACCTTTTTAACCCAAATGGACTGTCAATCCTGATCTTGGCCTAAATTAGAATGCGGCGATCTTGACTGGTGACTCGCACTTCAAAATGGAAAAAATATAATATACATTGCAGCCATCCAAATCGTAGCTAAATTCCGAATTGTAATGCTATATGATACAGTTCTTTCAATCAAAAATCTTGTCCGGTTTTGATAAAATATGAATCACAAATAACCCAAAAATATTTTGACAGTCTCAGTCAAATTTTAAGTCTCTTGAGTGTTTTAGCCTGGTTCCTAAAGTGACATCACTAGTAGCCTGAGCCAGATCCCACTTTGCATGGTCATGAACATAGAAGTTACATGTACAAAAGCCTGTAGAAACACAGGGATTTTATCAAGTGAGATAATTTTTTCTCTGAAGTAATCAGGGAAAGTAGTAAAATTAAAGGGATAAAACATTTTGGGGCTAGTGGCACTTAAGAGTATGGTTGAGAAATTTCTGATTGACATTGTAACTACTCTGATAAGGCACTTTTAGATAACCTCTCCAGTATAACTGTTTTAAAACATCTTAATTCACAATCTGAATTTCCTAAGTTATATTTCTTATTGCTTCTGTTGAACAGATCACAGATGTTACCAGGTGCCATCTCATCCTTTACTTTGCACATCAGGCCCTGGTTGTTTAAAAGCCGATTAGTGTTAACCTTTGACTAAGTTGTCCTAATCCATGGAACAAATTTAATTCTGTCCCATGAAGCTCGATTAGCACTATCCAAAATATTAAACTAAGGGTTAAATTTAGGACACCTAGCGATCGGATGAAAAAGGTGGACAAGCAAATTAAAATGGCAGACTAACACTTTGTTGATTTTGCTTTATTGCCAGGTCTGGTAATGAAAGAAAAGCAATTCAGGCTACCGAGCAACTTTTCCACTTTTTTACTATTCTCTCATGGACAAGCAATCCCAGTCCGGTTTTCCTGCAGTTTTTTGAGTTTTCGCAACAAGGATGAACCACTGTTTAGTGATCTGCAAAATTTTTCAAATGACAAGCAAAAGCAAGAAATTTCATCATTTCCACTCTCATAAGGATCTCAGAGATAGAAATCGTCACTCACTAAGCCACTGTAATGTAAATTAAAGGAAAGATCAGTGGTGGAATTTAAGGCTTTTTGGCTTGATAAATGCAGGTATTTTATGGACAAGATATTGTTAAAGTTAATTACTTCACTGTCAAACTTGCTTGTTCTTAAAAAAGTTGTTTATCTCATTTTTGGCAAAATGAAGATAATCAATCTCCACTTTCTCTCCTTTTTTCGTGTATCAGCCCATCCAAATAGAGGTTATTTATAAAGTAAACACACATTTTTCAGATGAAATGAGTAAATCACAGATTTCTTAGTGAGCCTCACCTGGTGTTTATTTTGCACAGATTTTTTAATCACAACTCTAATCTCAGGTTATTTGAATCAACTTTTGAACAATCAGGGCCAGAATAAGTACGTCTTGTGATCTTCATTACCAGCATTTATGGCAGCATTTTTAGCTTTAGGGGTGGCCACTGGTATAGCAGCTGATCTGAGGCAGAAGCTCATCTGAGGGCTGTAATGAAGAATGCATGTTAAACATTGGGAATAAGCAGCTCATAGCTAATAAAAATGGAAAACCATAGAAGTACGTAATTATTCATTACTTCCATTCCAGGCAACCATTAACTTTTTCTTTATCTTAGTATGTTCTTATTCATTCAGCCCCCATGTCTAGGTGACAATGAACCTTGCCTACAACAATGTGAACTTCCACGCAAGGAGTGTGGCCACCCATGTGCAGCCCCCTGTCATCCAAACAAGGAATGCCCTGCATCACCATGTAAAGTCAGGGTAAGTTATTTTATGGGTGCGCACAACTTTTAAAGGAGGCTTTGGTGGGGCTTTATCGCCATATTGGCAGCTCTTTGAGTCCCCAGTATGTGGGGGATTCGCGCACTTTGTTGCTTTTGTCCTGAGGAATGTGGGGCATAAGGAGGGGATTCATTCTAATCCAAGATGGTGGCGATCGTTCTCGCAAGGATTTCTGGGTATATTTCGGCACATTGGAGCAGACAGGTGTTCACAGCTATTTTTGGTATCCCTTTTATTGTTATTCAAATCAATACATCAATTAATTTAGGGCATGGATTTAAGAAGGTAAATGAGTCTTTAGTGCGATTCTTTGCCATTTTTAGCTGTTTCTCTGTGGTTTCTCGGCCATTTTTCCCTTTTGGTATCCTAAGGCTGGCATAAGACTGCGGTAGTTCTGGGTGCAGAAATGCACTGGATTACCTCGACTTTGTGCAAGGTTTGCATTCATTTGTGGCATGCTCTGGTGGCACTCGATTTCTTCATTGATCTTATGTTTATTAAATGAGAAAGTCTAAGAAAAAACTCCAATATTTTCCATTGACTGTGATCTCAAAATGCTGGGCCTAGAACCACCTTTTTTTAGTTGACAGGGCTGGAATCTCTGAAACTGGCGTTCTTAAAATTTATTTTACAATTTAATTCTGCCTCCTTGTGAATTATTCAACTTCAAACTCATCAGGAACATCTTCAGTTGCCCCAGGGGTGGGGCATTTTCTGCTATTTCCTGCCCCGCATGGTGGGGCTTTTGTCACCTTTTGCATGCTATTAAAACTAATCCCCACCTATATCCCGGGGTTTGGGGGTGGGGGGGTCGGGGTTTACTTTGACTGGTGCATTATTCTGCCTGACTCAAAATTGACAGGAAAGAGAAAAACCTGCAACTGACTTGGCACTCTTCACAAGGTCAGCAAAGTCTATTTTTCCCAAACAATTATCCATTTCACTATGTTAAGTGTTTTCATTTTGGAGTTTAGAGCTTTTTTGGCTCAAATTAATGTGGCTTAAGTGCAGCCATAACCCAGAGTGGTAGTTGAAAGGCTTGTCCAAAGCCATTTTTACGTTAACTGCAGAACTTCTTGCACTCTATTTGGCTAATTTTTTTTAATATGCGGACAGAAACATGAATTTATAATTTATGCAATGCGTCAACCAGCAAGAGTGGATAATTTGACAATTTGTTATCGTAGAAGACAAATTGATATCATTTTTCAAGTGTTTGTTCAGTTATTGACAATGAATTTCATCATAACATTGTCAAAGTAGTCTACAGATCCACTCTGCTATTGTCTCATGTATCCGCAGCGACAATGTTATGACAAAATTGATCATCAATAACAGGACAGATGCATGGAAACCTCAATTCATTAACTGGACAAAATATCATGAAAATGCAGCCTGGCTGCTAAGTACTGTTCAAAATGACAGCAACAATGTTCAAATTTTGGGCTTCTTTGGAGATCGATTTTACAAGGAAAACCTGCCCTTTAGAGGCTGAAACCTCCATGAGCGGCTTAATTTAGTGTGAGATTTTAATAATGTTGACAAAAGATAAACATTTTTGGGGGGTGACATTCTTCTTAAAAAATACATTATTTTAATGTCCCTTAGGTGTGAACATCTTGGCTTTTCAATCCAAGTTGCAAATTTTTGAAGTTTGGAAATTGTGATTTGATGTTAATTTATTTAATCTTTGCTTTGCATTTCCTTTGCATATTTAAAATTTTAATGTCCTTTTCTTTCTCCCTTTAATACTTTATTTCTTGATCACATTTGCAGTTGTAAATATTTCATTAGGCTATTATTTTATCATCTTCTATATGTAACTTGTATTTGTAACTTGTAACTTGTATATTTGGACTTGTACAATTAAAATTCAATTCAATTCAATTGTATATGTGGGATTCCTCAAGGTCAATTTTTGACTTTTGCTATAGGAAGAGGGGGAGCATGTGTTTTTATTTTTTCACAGCCTACAACTTCAGGTTTTACTTGTCTTGAGGGCATGTTACCGGTACTGTCGATGGTATGATATCAACTAAATTCTAAGTTATTTCTTGTTTTTAAAATGGGTTTGTTTTTGTTATCAAGGAGTCAGTGGCGGATCCAGACCTTGAGCTAAGGGAGGAGACACGGTTTTCACTTACTTGGCCTACTGGCTTTTCTCTCTTCTGTCATTTCTTTTTTTATTTTACCAAAATAAGGGGGGAGCCTGGGCCCCTCCCCTAGATCCACCACTGGGAGTGGTTACATTTGTTGGTGGGTCCAAAACTTAATTCCACGTGGTATAAAAAGAAAACAAATGAACCAAGTGCTAATTGAGAAATTTTGTTTCAGGTGACTGTGAAATGCAAATGTGGGAGACGTTCTGAAAACTTTCCTTGTCTTCAAGGAGGTGAAAGAGTGGCTGTTAATCAAGCATATCAGCGGTAAGGCTTAACAATATAGTAAGGCTATTGTTTATGTTTATTACTGAGAAACAGTGGTGAATAATGCCACTGGACTATACCACCTATAAAACCTGCTGGCGAACAATTCAGGACGTGGTAAATGGTGGAACTGTGGGACAAATATCATTTAGTGATCCTCAGAATTCCGGCTTTCTAGATATCCATATCATGCCCAGAAAGGAGTTTGAAATCTAGACGAAACAAAACCTTTGTAGTGTTCCTGGCAAGAAATATGTAATTCTTCTTAAGAAACATCTATCATACAATTTCTCCCAAGAAGTTGTATACTTTGTTGGTCAAAACCCAAATTGTAGTGGAGTGAACAATTCCTGTTCTTGAACTAAACTACTTCTTGATTGACTTTATGAGTAAAAAGCAGGTTCATTTATTTCACAGTATTTACAATAAGTTATAATAGAAAGAAAAGTATACTTACAAGACATGATTACAAGATAAAATAATTACAGCAGTATGTGTTATAAAATGTGTATGGTGGTCAAAGTAGCGAAGGCTTTCTAGTTGACCACTAGCAACAGATCAAAGCCTCAGGTGGAAACAGCATAACAGCCAAACACATGTATGTAAACTCAAAAGGATTTACATTCCTTTTCCTCTCAATAATCAAATAATCATCTTGGATATGACTCAAAGAAGACATTATTCTGTTTGTCGGGCGAATTTAGCAAGCTGATGGTCTTTTGGGTCTTGTTTAATTTTACTGAGCCTATGGATCAAAGTTGGTGCTAGTCAAGGCCAACATGGTTACTGCTAGAATGCCTCAAATACAAGGTCCTGATGCCAAAGTTTTTAAGAAGAAACTGAAAACGTTTTAATTTGCAGTCTTGCACAATTCGCTGTGGAGGACAATCAGAAGTTCAGCAAATCAGCAGCAATCTTGAAGATGTTTGTTCCTCGCCACATCAATAATAAAAAAAAAGGTTCTTATATCCGTTTTTAGGCCCAATTTCTGCCCGTCTTTTTTAGTTTATTTTACTAGCCCTGGCTCTTTCCTGAACATTGACTTGTAATTGGGTCTAATTCTCTTTTAGAGTGGCATCCTAGGGGTTAAATAAAGCTTCGAGCTATGCCCAGATTGGTTTCTTCATTTAATTCAAATTTTCTGACGAGCTTCCCCAACTTTTTCATATGGGAGTACCCTTCTGTGATGCTGGGTTCACAAGTTCCTTTAGTCAACAAAGCTATGAAATCAAAGCTCATGCAGATTAGTTCAACCTCATTCCCAGTCTCTCATCTTACTACCCTGGAGCTAATGAGGAAAGACTGGTTGGGTCTGGTCATGTGCTACCTTGACAATTTAAGACATCAGGGAGGGGTCCTCTGTTATCACGCTCGAACAGTATACAAGAAAAAATTCCCTTGAGATCGAGGGTATTCCCGAAAATTTTTGTAACGACGAAGACGCGGTTTTGAAAGTCGCAGAAATTCTGAACGTTAACGTAAAACGCGAAGATATCGACATTTGCCATAGAATTAAGAGGAAAAAGACAAGACCCATTATAGTAAGATTTGTTAGCCACAAAGTTAAAAGGGCACTTTACAAGCAGAGGGTTCAACTAAAGAATATCAGCTTCTCGCAGCTCTTCCCGAGCGCTTCTGCGGCGGCAAGAGCTTCATCGAACCGCATATTTATCAACGAAAATTTAACTGCATGCAGACCAAACCTGGTGCGTTTGGCCAACAAAAAGAAAGAAGACGGATTACTTAAAGGAGTGTGGACGATAGATGGAAAAATCTTTGTAAAGACTTCGCCTGAGGGTAGGCCGATCCGAATTAACAATGAGGATGATTTATTGAATCTTTAGTTTAACATGAATTGCTGTCAGGTTGCCACCAGTACTAAAGCTATATAGTAAATGAGGGAAGTCTTAAGGTTCTCTAAGAAAGCGTAGCGAGAAGTTCAATCTCTTAAATTTTTTCTTTAGTTTATTTAGTGGCTTTACCGTTTATTGTATTTGTTACTAGTAATTGGGGGTATAAGCACATTTTTAATATTTGTTTCTGCCGACTGCTTCACTTTTGTATATTATTTTTTATACTATATTTTTTCAATATTTGTTTCTG
>JAEMPF020036363.1:11659-23749 GCA_022496165.2 Catalaphyllia jardinei | reverse complement strand
CTAACGCTTAAGGAAAACAGTCAACCCAAGTTTTACAAAGCAAGGCCTGTTCCATATGCCATGAAACCCAAAGTTGAAGTTGAGCTGAAACGTCTAGAAGAAGAAGGAATACTGAGTAAAGTCAAATTCAGCAACTGGGCAACGCCCATTGTACCCATTGTCAAACCAAACGGTACAGTAAGGATCTGTGGCGACTATAAGATCACAGTAAACCCCCAACTGCAGTCAGAAGAGTACCCTATCCCTCGCATCGATGGCATATTTGCTAAGCTGGCAGGGGAGAAGAAGTTCATCAAAATCGACCTTAGACAGGCATACCATCAGATGGAGGTGGAGGAAGAGTCACAAGAGTACCTGAAAAGTACCCATCAAGGATTGTACCGATACAATCGCCTGATATTTGGGATAACGCCAGCCCCAGCAATTTGGCAGAGATCAATGGATCAAATCTTAGAAGGAATAGAAGGAATAAGCTGCATCTTAGACGATGTGATAATCACAGGAAAAGATGACGAAGAGCATCTCGCCCACCTGGAGGAAGTACTAAAGAGGTTAAAGGAACATGGCCTAACAGCAAACCGCGAGAGATGCCAATTTTTCCAGACAAAGATCACCTACTGCGGACACGAAGTGGACCAACACGGGCTACACAAGACTATTACCATAAATTCTTACCTAACCTGGCTACCATCCTCAACCCCCCCTAAACAGTCTCTTAGAACAAGGCAGGCCAAGGAAGTGGTCCACATCACTGGACCCTTATCCTACGAAGTCAGAGTCGGACCCAATACAGTAGGGAACATAAGCACTGACGACGGCCACGCCAGGGACGACGCCTAGCAAATAATGGATTTAAATTTTACTCTCGAATTTCGTAAGTAACTAAACCCGTTCAGAGCTCAAAACCTGCTCAAACTAAATATGTAATGCCAGCGATCAATTCCATAAGGAAATCCAAAATATTTGCCGTCGAGGCCTAGGTTCTCCAAAATATGCAAAACTTTGTCATTTCACGTTGTTGTTTGGCAGAGAACGGCAACGAAATGTACAAAGATTTATAACCCACGTGCATAGCTATTGTTCTGCCAATTAAACCTTTTGTTTGGCGACGTTCCCGTTGCCGTCGCCGTCGTGGTTTGCTTAAGTTCCCTAGTATGGCGATGACATATCGATCACCACAAGGAAACTGCAGTAACTCCAAGCGTTAACAAGGAACACTACACTCCACACCTAGACCCAGCTGTGTTAGTAGGAATTCCACCAGCTACATGCAGCGTCGGAAGTGAAGAACCACAACCTCCTCCTCCTCCTGCGAGTGGTATTGAGGAATTACCAACCATAGATATAGATGTGACCAACCAACCGACCAACTCTTCTAGCAGCCAGAACGAGATCACTACCAGCAGTTCAGCAACACCACCACCTAGGCGATATCCCCTTCGGCTGCGGAAACCCCCTGAAAAACTAAACCTATGAAGTGAACTGAACTAAACTGAACTCGTACATTTTTGATTAGCTGTGAATTTTGGGGGGAGGAATGCTATGTCGGGCATGCCGACCCGCGGTATCTGTCACATATGCACACGCATGCCACGTGCGTACCGTGTAGATTTGAAAACTGCCATTTTCGGAGATATCAATCAGACTGAACTGTGTATGATCTTGTGTTTATTCCATTCAGTGAAGGCTTTTTGTATCTGATTAGTGACGTACATAATGTGACTAATTATACGTACACAATTTACCGTTAATGTACTAATTTCATTACACTTTCCCGGGCCAGCAATAAAATGTTGATTATAGAGATTTACAAAGTTGTAAGGTAGTAGTATTTAAAGTTCATTAAGTCTAGAGAGTTCCTTTTCAGTGCAGCTCGTTGAGCACTAGCTCGTTGTGTTCGTTTTTCGCTTGTGGACCTTATTTCTTCAGGGTTCTTAAATTTTTCTTTAGAGTCTTGAAGGTTATCTTCCTCGGAAAACACTTCAAGAGGGTAAAGCGTCTCAATAGGTCTCGAGATTAGGTTTCCCTTTGCTGTTCTTAGAGTGACAGAGCGCACCAACTCATCCTTCCCCTGATGTAGTTGAATGATGACTCCGAGTTTCCACTGATTTCGCGGTGTTTCGTCATGTATCAGGACAACCTTACCTCGAGCCACTGGCTCTCCCGATATCTTTTTGTTCTTCTGCGATGAATGTTGTTCCCTGAGACCGGTTAAGTATTCCCTTTGCCATTGTTTCCAGAAAGCTTGCATTATTTTCTGGTGGTATTTCGCTCGTCTTGTTAAATCTTTGGCCGACTCTTGAGGGATATAGTTGGAGTCTTCTTCTGTATCCGGTAGTGTTAGAAGTCTGTGTCCGCAGAGGAAATGGGATGGGGTAAGAGGTGGACCGTCATTGATGTCTGTATATGGATAAGTAAGTGGGCGACTGTTAAGTGTAGCTTCGATTTCTGTAAGCATGGTTTGTAATTCTATAGCGTTCAGAGACGTGTTTCTAATCATTTTTTTCAGCCTTCTTTTGACTAGTCCTATTAGTCGCTCATAGAAGCCTCCCCACCAGGGCGCTCTTTCTGTTATAAATTTCCATTTGATGCCATGGTTAGCGAGGAACCTTTGAGACTCGGCTGCTTCTATCACTTGTGTTTTGAGGGCCTGTAGATCTTGTGAACCCGCTTTAAATGTTTTCGCGTTATCTGAAATTATGCATTCTGGAATCCCTCTTCTACTTGCAAATCTTTTGAAGGCTCTCAAAAATGCACCGGCTGTTTGATCCTCCACTAACTCAAGATGTACTGCTCGTATTGCTGTGCAGGTGAATAGGCAGATGTAGACTTTTGCGACTTCTTTGTTAACGTTACGTACGTATGATGGTCCGGCATAGTCAATTCCCGTTACTTGAAAGGGTTGGGACCCTGTGACTCTCATATCTGGTAATGGAGGAGAGTGAACTGAGCGAAATGGTGGTCCTTCTACTTTTCTACAGGTCACACACTTCCTTATTTCCGTTTTTACCAGCTGTCTGCCTTTCGGTATCCAATACGACTGTCTGAGTTCCGTTAAGGTTTCACGTACGCCACCGTGCAAAACTATGCAGTGAGTTGCTCTAACAATAAGAGTTGACAAGTGATTCTCCTTTGGTATCAATATGGGAAACTTGGTGTTGTGTGGTAGTTGTACGTATTGCAGTCGTCCGCGACATCGTATCAAGCCATCAACATCTAAATAGAGGCCAAGCTGGTGTATTATTGCTGGCCGTTTGCCTTTAGCTTTGTCTTTGATTTGTGATAGGATGTCTCCATAGTAGAATTGTTGTACAGATTGGAGTAGAACGATGCGAGCGTGTTTCATGTCTATGGCAGTAACTGTATTAAACTTCGTTTTCTTTCTCAATTTTGCGGTGAAATGGATGACGAGCGCGGTAACTCGTAGTGTCTTGTTTAAGGTACTGTATTTGTTAATATCGATGGCGTTCAATAAATTTGTGCTCTTTTGTGGGCTTGCGAGATTAACGCGTATTGATTGGCTCTCTGTGTAATTTTCTGTGCTGTCTGGTAACAGGTTTGCAGTGATTGATAGTCATTCCTGTGTTGGCTTCATAAGCCATGGAGGCCCTTGGTTCCAATACTGCAGTTTAGATATAAAAGCTTTAGCGTTCATTCCCCTGGTAATGAGGTCTGCAGGATTGGATGTGGTCGGGCAGTACTTCCACGTATTCTGCGAGGTGATATCTCTAATCAGTTGTACTCGATGTTGGATAAAGTGTTGTCGTAGAGGCTTTGATGAAGATATCCATGATAACACAATTTGTGAGTCACTCCACAATATAATTGGACATGAGTAGAACTTTCGAAGTATGGTATTTGACAGGTATTTAGATAATTCTGCTCCGAGCACTGCTGCAAGTAGTTCCAATCGTGGCATTGTTTGTGGTTTTATGGGTGCTACTTTGCTTTTGGACATTACGAATGTGCATTTTGTCCCACCTTTGGGGGTGGTTCCTCTCAAATAGGCCACCGCTCCGTATGCTAGTTGGCTACTGTCACAAAACACGTGTAGTTGAACTTCACTGCCAACATTATTGAAGTATTGTCTGGGTATTTCTAGTGGGGTCAGATCCTGGAGTTCATTAAGCCATCTGACCCAGTTCTCCCTAAAGCTATCAGGAAGTTCTTTGTCCCATGTTAGGTTGTGTTTCCATAGTTCCTGCATCATTATTTTCGCTTTTACTGTCACTGGTTCCACAAATCCCATTGGGTCGTATAGTTTTGAAGATAAGCTTAATACTGATCTTTTGGAGATTTTGTCTATGCTGTTGGTTTCCTTGATAAGTTTTGTTAATAGTGACAGAGTATCTGTCTTTGTGTTCCAGTTGAGTCCTAGTACTTTGACCATTGGTTCTGGGTGTACGCCGTCATCATGAGCTTGGCGGTTTAAAGTAGGGGAGTTGCTGGTCCATTGTCGTAAATTCATACCCGCCTTTTGGAAGCAGTTTCTTGATGATGTGTAATACTCTAAGGCTTCAGTTATAGTGTTCGTTCCCGTAAGGACGTTGTCCATGTAAATCGAACGTTGTAAGTCTTCTGATATCCAGTCGTTTTGCTTGATGAGGTGATGTTGTATTGTGGCATTCAGTAAGTATGGAGACGGCGCGGCTCCGAAAAGTACTCGACAGAATCTGTAGACGACTAAATTGTCTGGATTATTCGCTGATTTGGCCACATCTTTGAGCCAAAGGAATCTCGTAGCATCTCTGTCTTGAGTGTTGAGCTCTATTTGTAGGAACGCCTTTTCGATATCTGCCGTGAAGGCTATTTTGTGTGATCTGAAGGTGAGTAGCATATTTTGTAGTCTTTGTATGAGGTTAGGCCCTGTATGAAGACAATCGTTGAGGCTTAATGCCTTCGATGATATTTTTGCTGAAGCATCGTATACGATTCTCATAGCGGTTGTGCTGCTTTCCTTGAAGACTGGAAAATGGGGTATGTAGTGTATGACTCCTTCATGTATGTTCGGGTCGAGGACTTTCTCTATGAATCCTCTCTTGAGTTGATCGATCAGTTGGTCGTTGTATTTGTAAATACGCTCAGGATGTTTTCCTTTTAGGGTTTGCTGCAGATTGCTCAGTCTTTTTCTCGTCAATGTGAAGTTTGTTGGTAGGTTTTGCTTGTTGTCCTTCCGTGGGAGTCTTACATTATATCTGCCGGTAACTTTGTTGAATTCAATGGTGTCTTGAAAATGTTTCTGGACGTCTGTTACCTCAGGGGCGTTGTATTCGTCTGGAAGTTTATTTATTTCCCAGAACTTAGTGAGAGTTTCGTTGAGGTGTTCGTTTCTTGTGGGTTGTGCACCAACCATTTGACATAATGTGTTGAGTGTAGTTTCCGTACTGAATTCGTTGTTGGGTACCGGTCCTGAGAGAAGCCATCCAAACTTGCTTTGTGTGGCCATCCATCTCTCATCTTGTGATTTCTTTGTGTTTCCCACAATGACCCGGGCGTAGTGGTCGTTCCCTATAAGTATATCTATTGTGCGATCACCTTCCGCGTCTAGTGGATCGGCGAAAGCGAGAGCTTTGAATTCAACAGGAATTTCCGTATGTTGGGTGCTTGAGAGTGGTGGGCAGATGATGGGCGTGACCAAGGCTGTTATTTTGACATCTTTATTTACCGCGTTTAAGGTAAGTGTTACGACTTCGTAGGATCTCGGAGTACCTCTAGTTGAACCAAATGTGGTTACGTCTAGTGTTTCGTTCTGAACAGCTTTCAACTGCAGCTTATTATTCAGACATTGTGTAATGAATGTCTTTTGTGATCCGGTATCGATAAGGATGCGCGCTTGGCATCTCGTAGCTGGTCCGCTTGCTGTGACCAGTGCAGTTTGCATTAGTGTATTCGTATGTGACGTTGTACTTGTCAAAGTTGTCATTGTGGAGGTGACGATTTTGTTGCTTTGTGGCTCTTCTTGTTTTTCATGTTTTTTGCTTGAATCTCGATTAGGCTCACGTGGTTCACAGATCGACGTATGGTGTTTTAGTCCGCAATTTAGACATCGTCCTTTTGAGCGACATTGATATCTTGTGTGGCCTGATCGGAGGCAGTTAAGGCATTTATTTTTCTGCATCAATATGGTTCGTCTCTCTTTTGTTGTTTTTACTTTCGAGCATTTGTCATGACGATGTTTACCGTCGCAATATATGCATGGTTTTGGCTCAAATGTTCCATTCGTATTGAAGCTTTTTGGTGGTGGGTGTATTACGCGCGGTTGAGTGTTTGTGAGTAAGGCGCCTACTGTGGGTACAAGAACGTCGTCAACGTCTGAGCTTGCGTCGTTTGCTTGCGTAAGTTGACTTTTTTCCCTTGTGTCTATTTCATGACAAAGTGCTGTTCGTAAATCATTTAGGGAACAATCTGCCAGAGGATTTGTTCTGAATATTGTACAACGTAATTGTTCCGGTAATTACTTTAGTAGTATTGGGATTAATAGACTTCCATATGAATCTGTCTGGACTCCCAGTGTTTCTAAGGCACGAATGTTGCTCTCGCAGCTATCGTGAAATTTTCGTAATTGCTGCACATCAGCTGAGGGCGCGCTGATTTTTGAAAGCGATTCCATATGTGCGTTGATTAGAACCTGTTTCCTTCCGAAGCGTTCTTTCAGCATTTCAATAGCTTTTTCATAGTTTTGTGACGTTATTGGCAACCCTGAAATCGCGCGCGCTGCGTTGCAGGTTATCAACCCCTTCAAATAGTTCATTTTGTCAATATTGTTCAGTTCATGATTGTTGTGTACTGCGTTACTGTAACTATCCCAAAACGTAAGCCACTGGAGGGGGTTTCCGTCAAATGGTTGGATATGTAGCTTTGGAAGGTTGATGTGGACTTTAGGTGTTGGTTTGACTTGGAACGTACTCACCGGTTGATGCTCGTTTGTGACGAATTCTTTAATTTTCAGGATCCAATAATAGATATCGTCTTGGAACGTCAATGCTCGATCTGTCTCTTCGCTTATTTCTTCATCTGTTCCTAGTGCGTTCAAGATCCTGGAATCCATAGCCTTAATTTCGTCCAATCGTCTTGAGAGTCGCTCTGCAATTGCTTTCAGTTCTGTGTTGTTGAAAACCTCAGTATCGGCCATAAGTCTTTCCGCGCGTTTGATGTCCTGAGTACAGTGTCCTCTGACTGTCTTGTGGTGTTTTACTTCCTCTTTGGACATTTTTACAAGGGTCTCGGCACCAGTTTCGGAGATATCAATCAGACTGAACTGTGTATGATCTTGTGTTTATTCCATTCAGTGAAGGCTTTTTGTATCTGATTAGTGACGTACATAATGTGACTAATTATACGTACACAATTTACCGTTAATGTACTAATTTCATTACAGCCATGTTGAAATATAGATGTTGAGTTTGTGTAGAGCTGTAGTCTTTCGTCTGACGTAAATCTGCGAAACACAACATTGTATGACATCATCACAGGGCTAATTTGCATATTTTAAAAACTTGAATATCTCTGAAATGAAAAGAGATATTTGAAAAAACTAAACAGCATTTTTCTTCTCATAAAGGCTACTTGTTTATGTTTTAAAAGGGCTTCGATAGGAAAGAGCGATTTTCATCATAGTACCACTTTTATTAATAAAAAGGTTTTAAGCCGGTTTATACGCAATGCAATTTGCGGAACAGTCTTTCTTGTGCCGAATTTATGCTATAAATAAAGTTGTTGTTGTTGTTCTACAAAGAGGGGTACATTGAGGTTTGCGGTATTGCAGAATTAGACAATTTTTCTTGCGGTATTTCGGTAATTTAATTTCGAAATGCGGTATTGCGGTACTCTCCGAACCTGTGGGTTGCGATTTTTTAGCATTTTGGACGGTATCAAAAATTATCATTCTAGTCCTGCAACGTTTTCTGAGCCTTTTCCAGTTTCTGAGTGGAAATTCGCAATGAAACTTAGCTCTTGTGGTAAGGGTAAACTGCAATCCCTTGTGTTGCTATCGTAAAAGGGTATGTTATTTGGTGTTAATTATTAGCCAACACGCCAATGGATGTTACTCATTTTGCCTAAATCGAAAATTACCTGACTTAATGTCCATTAACAAATTCTTTATTGTAGCCTGCGAACAGGCTCCCGTTAAGGAAAAAAATTCGGCGAGCGAAGCGACGAAGCGAGTGGGAGTCGGAGCGTCGTGACTCCGCGAGCGAAGCGAGTGCTGGGACGCGAGGGAGCCTGTAGACATTGTTTTCAATGTACCATTTCGCCCCTTGGTGATTAGCCTGTTACATATTTGTCAAGGAGGTAATTAAACCTGTCAAAATTGATGGGTTTCCACGCGTTTATGGATCGGCTTTTCATAACAATGTAACGTATGCGGGTTTTGCGGAACGGGCAAATGGAAGTCCAACGGGAGCGTATTTGCCGGTTCTGCAAAAAGTTGTTGAATCCACCTCAAGGGAAAAGAGTGCCGGTAGTTTCATTTTTAACAGGTTGCAAAACAAAGAACTGATTACGGCTTCTGGTAGTTTTGGCTGACGAAGTAGAAAAGTTAGGAAATTGTTTACACCGTGGAGTGAACTTTCCTGAATTGTCTTGTCTTTCTTGTGTCAGACAAGTCGTTCGTGTGGTTCAATAAAAATGAGCCAAAACAATACACTAATAACACATGGCAAATAATAAAGGTGTCGACCTCAACGAAGCGACATGCAGATAACAGGGGAAATCACCCAGACCTGTGACCTCTTAGGCCTCGTTTACAGGCGTCCGGACAAATATTTGTACGGACGAATTTTGTTCCTGCACCGCCTGTTTACACGGATCCGTGCAAATTTGGTTGCAGTGGTGTTTACACGGATCCGTGCAAAGTTTAGACCAGTCACGGTATTTGATTCCAGGCCATAACCGCGCTATCTGAGCAAGAAGGTTGCACGGTTCGGGTATTTAGACGGGTCCGTACAAATATGGAACCGTGCCGGTCAAAAAGTTGACCTGCTTTTTTCAGGTCCCAAACTTGCAAACTTAGCCGTTCAAACATTTGTCCACTTCCCCCTGTCCCCTTTAAACGCAAGGTGGAGCCGTGCAAGTTTTTGTCCGTGCAAAGATTTGTCCTGGCCTGTGTAAACGGGGCCTTAAAATCTGCCATCGCACGATCTAACGGCTCTATTTTCTCCTTATAACACAATACGAAGTGCCCTTCATAAACAAGAGTGAAGCGACAAGAAGGTCGAAAGACCGAAAAATAAACGGCAAATTTACAAATGCCTCGAACCGTAGGAGTCGTGTTTGGCCTGTCTATTTTATTCACCATCAGCTGTTTTGACCATTGAAGACAACGGCAGTTCTGGACTTCCATATCCACCGGCGACCAGTTCTTTCTCTCCTTTTTCTTCTCCTAAGCCGATGGTAAACGCTCTCAGGCCTAAACGTATCAACTCTTAAACCTGGTCTTTCATTATGGAAACTAAAGGCGTCACAACTAAAACACAAGCATGGTCAAGCTTCCACAAGTCTTTCAGTAGACGCGGCAGCAATTGAAAAATTAGGCTCTTCCCGAAACCAGTCGGTAGAATTTCGAAAACATCGCGCTTATGCGCCACAGTTTCCAGGCATAGCTTCTGTTCACGTTTCGAACCAGAGATATGACGAAAATGTTGCAAAGAATTGCTCAAAGCTGCTTCAAATTCGTCGTCAGTGAACTGTGCATTGCATGCGGAAGCCACTGTTGACGGTCTCGGCAAGAATTATGCTAATTTACTAGTAGTAATCAAAGATTATGAGAGTGCGTTCGACGCCGTATAAACTTTCATACAGACACCTTAAATGATTTCCCAAGCTGGATTTCAACCTCTAAAACCCAACCTTTTTTCATCAACAACCGGGGTTTTACAGAAAGATATTTCAGTGACAAAGTCCATGCCATTCTGATTGAAGAGGCCCCAGTACAAACTATGTTGCGTGACGGCCCCAGTTTCCGTAGACTCGCAAGTTTAATAGGACTCAGTTTGATAGGATTCAGACCTGAATAGGACTAAAATATTTACATCAGCCTTCAGATTTCGCGCTAAATATTCTCACATTAACTTGTAATGTTTAAGTGCAAAAGCTAATTTGTAAAAGTATATTTTTTGCACTATTATAGGCAGGAAGCTCAAAAATATAAGTAGATATTTGCAATCGAGTGCTCGTTCATCCTGAACAGACTCCGTGCCGACCGTGCGACTGATTCGAGTACTTCCCCTAGCCTGATTAACAAAGTACACAGTATTTACATTTCCGTTCCCTGGTTCAGGTTCACTCTTATGGATCTTGCCCTCAGGGTACTCTTCCACCTATTCCAAATAATATTCCACCGGATACGACTGACCTTTTCTGTCGCAAATTGGAACTAAATCAACAAATGCAATCAAATACAGCCGTAGTCTCCTTCGCAGCCGTTTTTGGGATGTCACGCAACGCTCCCGGGAATTACAGCTGTTTCTACGGTTAACATCCCAAAGCCTAGGCGATCGTGTTCGTGTACATATAAAATAAACAAGCTCTTCGTGAGCCCGAACGAAGGTTTAAATAACATCATACTATTGAAAATAATACTACTCAGCCTCAAAATTCCACGCCAAAAGTATCCAACGCTACCTCTGGCTGCGATCGAGAGCACATGGAAAAGAAAGTCCAAAGTCTACCTGGCCTACTCACGTGCTCACATGTTGGTAACATGTATTATCGCGTGCCTCAGTTACGGTACCAGTTTACTGGCCGGGACCATAGTTATAATAACAAGCAGCCAGACACGTGAAAGAAAACGTGAGACAGACAAAGCACATGGTCGATTGCAATGACGTCATTTGCATCTGAAGAATTTGCCCCTAAAGAATTTTTCGGGGGAGGGGGTGGGGGGGGCAAATTTGTAACGATGAATACACGTCCAAAAATTCCAAGAATGTTGATTTCGATTGCATTATGAAAGCGTTCTTTGACGAACGCAACAAGCAGTTGTCAAGAACTGTCAATTATTTATGTCAGAGCTGTCAACAGTCATCGATTCAACCAATCATATCTTGATACCAGGAGCTGGTATCATGGAACGCCGGCATCAATGGAATGTCTACATGCTCCCGTGCGCACTCCCTCCTCACCAGAGCGCTCTCGGCTCGTCCCGCTCGCCCTAGACTACACTCGGCCATCTCGCCCTAAACCCAACCGGGAGCCTGTTCGCAGGCTATCTTTATTGTTATTTTCATTTTATTTGCTCTAAACGTTAACATACAGAGTCCTGGTTCCTGTACGACATTGCGTTTCCACTAGGCATAGAAGTGTTGGGGTATTTGGCTATTTTTTGTGGTATTTGCCGATTGGTTTTTGCGGTATTGTGGTGTTCACAACTCTCCAATGTCCCCCTCTACAAATAAAAGCTGTGGATAGTTTAGAACGTTTTCAAGTACAGTCGGCCTTCGATCGATTAATAGACTTTGTTATACTTTGTTGCGACATGAATGTGCAGGAAACAAGGGAACACTTCTAAGCACGTAATCAAACAAACATATTCTGACTCAATGGCTCTTTAACTACGCAAATGTGTATTAACAAGGTTTTAAAGCTGGTTTGTACTCTACAAATAAAAGCTGTGGATAGTTTAAAAGTTTTCAAATGCAATCTAGACGAATCAGCCATTGATCAACCAGCGTATCAAAACGGCATAGGAGAGAGATGGAGAAAGAAATTTGGTAGAGTGAAACAAACATTTTCATGAGCCAAAACGAACAATTCATCTTGGATCAAAGGGTCATATCTTCCTCTGTTAATGAGAACGTTCGCCTCTCACCAATGTGTCCCGGGTTCGATTCCCTGACCCGGTGTAATAAGTGGATTGAGTTTGTTGTTGGTTCTCATCCCTGCTCTGCCCGTTTTTCCCCAGGTTCTCCGGTTTTCCTCCCTCCACAAAAATCCATCAGGAATTCGAGGGCCACGGGTTTGACATTAGGCGTTGGCGAATTGAATTCATACAATGGTGAACTGGTCGTTAGTGAACTGACACATTGTCGAAACAACCGGTTACCTTGTATTTAATAACAGCTTCTTGCAGGCTGTGTTAATATTAATAAT
>JAEMPF020018992.1:56435-75457 GCA_022496165.2 Catalaphyllia jardinei | reverse complement strand
TCAAACCAAAAATCCTTCCATAGGAGGGGTATCAGTATTTTCTGAAGCAGCACATTCACTGGAAACCCACTTGAGCTTAAACACGTCCTCGAAAAGAATATTCAAATTCCCAAGCTATTGAATTATTCTCAAGGTGTATGTCTGGTCATGAAAGAATACTTGACAAGTTGGACATTAAAGATTAAATTGAAAAAGGTAGGATGACAATAAGCTCCTGTTTGGTTATTCGTTCAAGTCACTTCAACCCCAGAAATTATATATGCACAGTATGTGTTGAATAGGTTATTTCCAAGTTGCCTTTTACCTCTGTTTCAAAATGAATATTTGACTTTTCAAAACCATTCCACCTACAACTTCATGTTCAGACAAATGTACTATGACGAAAATCGCACCTTTCCTATTTAAGCCATTTTGAAACACAAAAAAGTGGACTGCATGAGAAGAAAAAATGCTGTTTACTATTATCAAATATCTCTTTGCGTTCCAAAGATATTCAAGTTCTTTAAATATACAAATTAGACAAGTGACGATGTCATATACTCAACCAGATTTTGTTTAAATATGATGAAAAGAGATATCTCAGCCAAATTGTATCAGAAATGTTTGATTTTTTGCAGTAAGGTCCCACTAAATGTGCTCCACAATATGAGTTTAACAGTTCTGTTACCATAGCAACATACCTGGTTCCAGACCTCCCCCATATTAAAAGCTTTTCTGGCCATCTTTGGTGTTCCATTTTGATATTTGCTAACAGCACTTCTTATACATGATCCAGCAAGCCTATAAATATGTTAGCTTGACTTTGTGGCCTTGTTTAACATTTCCAAGCTGAGTGGGGACTGGAAAAGAGTAAATTGCCATGGCAGCGGAATTTTCATAGCCATAGGCGTGTTTCCTGTAGAACTATTAGCCTGCCAAGTTTCAATGATTTGCACTACAATTTGGCCAAGATCTTAATATAAATATTGGGTTGCGTATATGACCTCATCAGTATAAATCTCATTTGAATGTTTTACCCATTTTTCAAACTTAAATATCTTCGGAACTAATGCAGGTATTTGCAAACGGTAAACAGCGTTTTGATTCTCTCATGGAATTCTATGTGATACACTCAAAAAACAAGGGGTAAAAATTTGATCATAGTACCACTTTAAAAGAAAGGTTTTGCATAGACTCTTTTTGAGACAAGAGGCTTGAGGTAACTTGAAAATGGCCTTTTAATTTACAGAATTTAAACATTATTATTTGCCATGAGTCACTTTGTTATTCCACCCATCCCCACATTACCCCCTTTAACAGAGTAATGTATCAGCGCTGCTAATAATGTAAAATGTAAAACTATCATCCTGTATATCAGTCTTCAAAAAGGATTGAAAGACCAATATTTTGAAAGGTAATAGGGGTTATTTGCTGTTCTTCTTGACTTTTTTTTTCTTCTTCTTCGTACCCTGCTCCAAATCTCATGAATTTATCCCTTATACGCTTTGTGTTGTCTTGTGTTTTTCTAGTGTGTGCCGACCTAAACTAGTAGTAAACATATATATAAACTGACTGGCTATCGTTATTAACTTATCAGTTATTCTAGGCATCCAGTGCTCTCCTATTTCATTTTTTTATCTAACAAATGTACTTAACTAGGCAAAGTGAGAGAAATAAACGTTGTTGTTGTTGTTGCTGTTGTTGTTGTTGCACTCCTCGCACCCTCTCTCCTATAATGTTGTATAAGCCTTGGTCAAGTGATTAGGTGCTTACTTGACAAGGCCATTTCTGAGGTACCTTGCGCCTTTGAAGGTCTATCCCCAGCTAAGAATTTTGTCGGCCATGTCCAATCAAGTGCAGACTTGCTGTGAGATCACCCACAGCACTGCACGTTTAATTAGCTATCTGACTACATCCGTATGCACAAATGTGCACAGTCAGATATTGATTGGCATTTACAGCACAATCGTGAATACACAAAAATGTTTTGAAACAAATTCTGAGCTGCCAGACTGACATGCATTGACATACTGCAATGTGAGCCTCTTTAAATTCACATTGCATGATTACTTTATGCATCACCAAAGGCATTTGTTTAGACTTCTTCATGTTCCTTGTCTTCTCTGTCCTTTTCTTTGAGTAGTTTCTGGTGATTCTTGGCTCTTTGGTAAAGAAAGACTCCACAAGTCACCATAACAGTTCCTACAGCACTGAGGGCAGTGATCTCATTACCAAACACCAATACAGAGAGCCAGATAAGTAAAGCTCTCTTCACTGTGTTGGACACACTGAAACAGATAGGAACTTTCTCCTTCAGAACTCATCACAAAATATACATTAAATAATATTATCTTTGCCAGTGTCCTCTACTTCTTTAATTTATGATAGTTATGAGAATTCAAAACAGTATCCCTAAGCAATCAGTAATGGTTTTCTTTATCCTCAACACATCTGCTTAGTGTTAAATGGATTGTAAAGGAGAGAAAATAGATATTGATCACCCAGCTAAGTGTTGGATCCAAAATACAAAATAACAAGAGAGTGTTTGGGCCAAAGCAGTTTCTAGATGCACCACGAAGTGACCTGGAATATTGCTACTCAGTCTCAATGGAATGATATTCATTCACAGTAGTCCCCCCTCCAAGCTCTCTGGCCAATTTTCCAGTGTAATTTTATTCTTCTGGAAGAGGGGGGGGGGGATAAACCTCTGAGAATAGTGTTTTCAAATGATGCCACCACAGCCATATTCATTTGGTGTTCCAAAACAACACTACAATAGCAATGTTGGTGTACCAAACTTATTCTGTGGGAGTTGCACTCTTCTTAATATGTAAACACTTTCGTTTCTTAAAGGGCTGCTGGCCATGTGAGCAAAAACACCCTAATTTAGCTTTATCAAGACAATGACTCTGAACGAAGCAACAAAACACAAACCTAAATGTGACTGGAGATATAAGAGACATCAATCCAAATGCTGTAAGGCTTTGCATGTAAAACATAAATCCATTCAATAGAAACACAAAAATCAAAAATTTATTCCCTGTAAGCTTGAGTTCTCCAGGCCACTCCTGAAAGAAAGGATGGTAAAAGAAAAACAGACACTCGGGCCTTAGTGTTGGCTTAATTCTGTCAATCAAGTCACTCTACTAAATTACACAGTCATTAAATTTGTATCTAACTGTTTTGTTGATGGTCAAATAGACCAATTTCGATATATTAAAATTCAGTCTCAAACAATAGACCTCACAACAAGGCTCTGGTGAATAAACCCCACAAACTCTGCATTTATTCCCCAGAGCCTCATACTGAGGTCTCTTGTTTTAGGCTGAATTTTAATATATTGAAATTGGTCTATTAAGGGAACCTTTGACATAGCTATAATTAATGCAGAATGTTGAGTCAGCATTCAAACAGTTTTTTTGTGTGTAAAGGCATACATCCAAGTGATGCAAAAGGGTCTTGCTGGACACAAAGCAGAATATATTGACCATTGAATCTCATTTGTATGACAAGCTGATGAAAACTGCTGAAATACTACTGTTACGCTTCTTGTCTGGAAGGTCAAATCACACAAGATACTAAATAATGTAATAAACTATCAACAACTTGTATAATGCAAAACAGAATTGCTGTTCTTTTGCCAATCATATTTAATAAGAAAAATCAAGATCATACTTACTAGAAAGAACCAGAAAGGTAGTTGAACAGCAATAGCAGCAACACTTGTATAAAACTGAAGTTCTGGTGGACTACAAGGACAAAAGAATTTTTAATACCATGTTTGCTTGATTGCATTTTCCCAGTTCTTTGTTCTGATTTTTTGCTAATTTGTTTGAAAGCAAAATTGAATGCCAAAAAAAGGGTCAGATGAAATCTGTTATCTTAATAAAAGATGAGCCCATTCTAGTACAAAAAGAAGTGGTACTGGGTGAGATCAGTGGTTCCATGTTGAAAGAAAAAAGCAATCCCTCTTTCCGCTTCACTTACTTCTGCTCATCCCTATTCCTGTTTGATCAAACTAAATGTAAATCAAAGAAAAAGTATGAAAAATTCCTCATTCAGTTGCAGACAGTGCCTAGATCACCAGCCTACTTTAGCTACTTTAGTCTACTTTAGATTTCAACTCTTACCTGTAAGGATGATCGCTGCTAAGAAGTTTCTTTGAAAAAACATTCTGAAAACTGTGAAATGAGGAAAAATGTTGATTTCTTAATTCCAGACTGTAAATTAACCACTCTCAACTTCGTCACTAACATTCTTAATACAGTCTGTCATGTCAGCAGCGCAGTCTAGTTTGTAATAATATTTTGATTAGTAACTAGGTCCCTCTCAGATACATGTACTCTGGCTAACATTTAGTATAACATAGCTATATGCTAGCATGTGCTCTGATTGGCTGATTTTTTATGAAAAAGAAAAGGATGGTTCATAGACATGGTTCAGGCTGATGTCATTGTCAGTGAAATTTCTTGCTAGCAAAAGTTTTTCTCGCAACGTTTTTCCAGTAAAACTTAAATTTAGCTGTTACTAATGGCTAGTAATAACCCAATGTTTGAGTTAGAATTTGTCGATGACTTTGAAGATTTAGAAAACGTGTCTGAAATGGTTGCAGAAACATCGGAAGCGTCGAAAGATCAACATAACGAAAGTGCTACCAATGAAAACAACACATGCATGTGCACATGCACATGTAAGGAAAGTGAAAACAGCACATGCACATGCAGAATTTGCAATTTGATCAGTGCAGAAAAAGTGACTTCTCAGCATGAAAAGTGTCTTGCTATGTTATAAAAGCAATGGACAATGTCTAGCGAGAGTCCATCAAATTCGGGAAGCACTTGGATAGTTGGGGGAGCACTTCGGTAGCTAGAGACGCTCTCAGCTGCACCTCGAGCATCTCTTACGCTACCTTCGTGCATCCCGAATTGGATGGACTCACGCTAGACATTGTCCATTACTTAATTCTTTTTAGTTCCAAGTTCATGACAAAATGAATACTCATTTGTTAATACCTTTTAGAAAGTAGCTCAAAGAAAATATGTGTGCTGATTGTTAAAAACTGCATTTCTATTAAACAATAACATTAGATTAAGAGCTCAAGAGCTCAAGTATGTTAGTTGACAAGGGCATGAAAGTGTGGGAGAACTAAAAAAAACACTTGTCTATTGGCTCATGTTTCCATGGCATTTCTTGTTTTCCCAAACTCTCACTCCTGTTTCTATACCTCTATAAAAATAGGGAAACTACTTTACTAAGTGTTAATAACAAGCTAAATTATTCACTACTGGATCCAGATATCTTTACAAGTTTACAAGGTCAGGCATTAAGTCTGCATCAGGTAAGTGGCCCATACAATCAGAGCACTCATTCACAACAATGCATCACCACAGACATTGAATTCTTCAAGGAATGATTAGAAACTAATTCAAAACAAATTAAGAGCAATACAATGTAAACTAATGTCAAACATTTATTCCTCTCAATTTCAATGTTTTTCAATTTGAAGCGGCTATACCTCGTTGCTAACATTTCATCGATTTGATGAAATGAAGAGCAATGCCTTCAAACAATTACCAGTCCCTTAATTATGATCGAGTTACAATTGAAACGCTACAAGATTTAAAGAATGCCACAACTGTTCAATCACGTAAATACATGCTACTTCAAACTGCTGAGTACGTCTGAAAAGCAACTCACCAATCCATAACGTTATTTAAAAGAGCAGAAACAAATCCAACCATGTTAAAGCTAAGTTCAGTAGCAGTACAAAGTGAGAGGCCAGCCATAATTGGAATAAGAGAAAGGTTTACCAACACACTTGAGTTGTCCCCTGTAATACAAACATGACAAAATGTGTGAGCAAGGTCATGGAGCAATACATTGACTGGCTGTCATACTTTTCTTAAACTTAAAATTTGAGGCCTCAGAATTTGGTACTTTGATTAGAAGGCAATAATTTTGTTTTGGTCAAATTCATTATGATCTCAAGAAAGGGAAGGGGAATTAACATTTTCACAGGCAAACTCTCAAAAGAAAATAATAATATAATATATTGAAGTGTCAACAGCAACTACAGTGGAACCTCAATTTAACAAAGTCGCTGGGGACCGGCCAAATTTGTTCACTAAATGGAGGGTTCCTTACATTGAAAACCTCGCCATAACAAATTTGAGGGAAAATGACCAAAATGTTTGTTACATCGAGGTCATAGTTAATGATTTATTTGTAACACAGGTGACTTCTGTGGAAATACTATAGTGCCGATGTCTATGACATATAATAAGCCGTTGACTGAAAGCTTGCAATCTCTTTACCATAAGCGTTAAAGGATTTGTTGACTATTGATCTGTTCAGCGTTTATCTTCTGTCATGTGTTGACGTTGTAATTCGTTATATCGAGGCTTGTTACGTTGAGGTTTTATTCCATACATTTTACTGTAACTTTGGCCAAGACGTTGAATATCGTTCGTTATATCAAGGACTTCCTTAAATAGAGGTTTGTTAAATCCAGGTTCCTCCGTATTTCATGTCAGGTGAAAGCATGGAACCAAATTCAGTTGCACATCAGTAAATTCCATGATTATGTGGTAAAGGATTGTTACACAGTTTCTCAGTCAGCAATTAAATGTAGTGAAACCTCTCTACGACACTAAGTACCAAAAGTATAACAATGAGTGTCCACACTATGGATGCGTTGTTATTATAGACATGCAGCTTAATATCAAATAAACAATACTAGAGTTTCTTTGGTACCAAGTCAAGTGGCTGTAAGGTTGAGTGAGGTGACAGAAAAAGTTTGACTGTATCAAATAAACCTCTACCCCTTACCCAAATTAATCTTCAGAACAAAAAAAATTGTTCTAAGAACGTCAAGTTTGATAGTCAGAGAAGTCCTTTTAATGACAAAAATTTAATGATGATGAAGTGAAAAAGGAATTTAATGTGGAGCTGCTCATTTACAGGCAAAATCATTTTGCTTAGTTTTGGGCAAATTGTAAATTCAAATTCAGACTCAATCTTTAAAGCCTGGCACATTTTCACTAGATTTTGAAAAAGCTTAGCAATAATAGTCTGATATAAGTCAGTGAGATACTCACCTAGCATAAGCCAAGCAATTATTGCAGTGAAAATTGGTGCAGAAGATTTAATAGTTTCCGAGAAAGAAACAGCTACATACTTCAAAGAAATAAGGGAACACACTATTGTTGCAAACCTGGGAAAAGGAATAGAAGAAAAGAAAACTTATTAGATCAATACTTCTATGAAGATCTAATGTAATTAAAAAAGAAATCAGCCAAGCTCATTAAGCTTTTCCTTTTAAAACTGGAAAAGTTACCAATATCCCATGCAATTACGGTCTGTGGTAGTTGGACCTAGCCTCCTTCGCAGTTGTCATTAAGGTCATCGTGTAATGTTTCTCCCCAACTAACCATGAAGATTTGTTATTCATGAGGGAAGCCAATGAACAAATGAAGAACCTGAAGATACTTTCTACTATTTTTTTACAGTTAGATCCCACAATAGGAAATCTCTGAGATGTCCAGGGCAAAATCTTGTGAAGGAGGTGAGGAATTTATGCAAGAAACTGACATCATGCATTGACAAAGTACTGATATGAGACTGGTTTCAGCACTAACAATAGGCAATGCATGATTGGTGCATTCTGTAGTTATCACATGAACTCTTAGGTGGTCGAACACAGTTTTTGAGACCTGAGTTTCATGCACTTTTTTCTTTAAAACCCTTGATCCTTTGGTCGCCAAAAGTGGCAGCAAGAAAGTTAACAACACAAACTTTGGTTTTTTGATAGTTAAGCTGACATAATATGTGCCATTGTCGACATGGCAATATGAATAAATATAAACAGGCCTTTAAAACTGGTTTTCTATATTTGCAGAAAACCTAGTCATTAAATTGTCTTTATAATTTGCATGCAACAAGCTTATAATGATTTTCACATGTTAACAGACAGATCTTCAATTATCCCTTGTTGAAGGTTCACTGGAATATCTAAAATTTCCTTTGTTTAAGTTCGATTTTTTTCACTACTCCAGTTAACTATTTCCTAAAGTCTTTTCATGCAAAATTTCACACAATTCTACTGAGTGGTTCTCAAGAAAAAGGCATATTTCCGCATTCAATCACACTTTTTTTTAACTTACTACCCATGCATTGCTTTTAACTGGTTTCTTTCAGAAACAAAGAAAAAGCTGACAATTGCTGGGTTCTTTGTATTGTTTTCTTTTCTAACATACCTTTACAATTAAAGACTAAAACCATAAACATGCTGCATTCAATTACCAAGAAAAATAGCACTGATTATTTGGGCATTCTGCAAATAAAATGATCACTGTATCAATGGCATGTTTCTGTAATCCTTGTGCGTGTGCTGAATGACATTAGCATGAGCGTACGCGAAAACTGTGTTCGGCCACCTTGACAAAAGGGAAACAGATTTGGTTCAGGTTTAAGCAGCTGTTAGTGGGGAGAAGCATTGCGCAATGACACTAATAATAGCTGTGAAGAAGTCTAGGCTGGACCAGGTCTAACAAGATTGAATCCCTAACCCAGGGGTGTTGTCTTGTAAAATGCACATAAAATGATAATATCAATGAAAGTTTTGCATTCATGGATGATAGCCAAACTTAAATATGTATTCTGGTGAGAATCACTCTTGAACATAGCACCATGATCACAGTGGCTTCTCAGTATCATCCACCTCTAGTTTAAGCTATTATTTAATTACTAAAATTAATAGCCTCTTTAATCTAACAAATTTTGAAAAGGCACATCAAAAGAACATCCCTTAACTGATCATTTGTGCAAATCTCTCTTTTAGTTTACTTCACGATGACAGCATCTACATGTATTATAGAGCTGCTCAGACAAAAACGATACAAATCTGCAACATTTTTAAAATAAAACTGGAGAGATCCCTAGGCAAAATATTATGTCATAATTTAGCATTAGGACTAGATCAAGCTATGATTAAATTATTTAAGGGATCAGGTAAGTAGAGTGCCAACTACACCATTAAAAGAGGAAACTAAGCCTTGCCCTGGGCAAGTAAAATTTGAGAGCTACCTTTCACAAGGGCAAGCTGGAATTCAAGACTTTTTCAAGCCGTGAATGTTCAGTGAGAAACCTAAATTATGTTGCTAGGTTACTCATAATGTATTCTAGACACTCAGTTAGCTGGAGATCAGTAAAAAGAATGGTATGTGCCAAATAAGACAATGGGTCTTCTTCCTTTATACTGTACCCCAAATACCTGAATGCCAGCAAAAACAGCTGTATCCCATGGAGAGGACTACTGTACTATTCAATTAAGACAAAAGGAAAAAAATCACCTCATCCAACCTAAAATTGCCATGTTACGAAAAAAATAAAATCTATGTCCATCTTGATGATGGCCTGAAGTCCGATGGAACAGACAACAGGGTAGATACATCTTGAGTGCTCCAAAAAGCACAGAACACACCATCTGGGTTTCTCCAAGTATTCCAGCATCACCATCTAGTGTTGATAAAATGTACTTGTTTGATATAATAGAACCAAAACTGAAGACAAACCAAAGTGACATCATAACACTTTGCCGCACAAATGTCTCCTTGATCTCAAAGGTGAATGTTTTGTGTTGCCCCGGTGATGATGAATTCTGTGATGGTGCTTCATGAGTCTTCTTTGCTATAATTGGAGCCATGTTGGAAGCCAGCATGGATGAGATGAGAGATACGAAACCTGACTTGCATCTAACAGACAAATGTTCTTATGTAATTTAATAGCCTTGAAAATATTTCCATAGTACTAGTCTTCATTTGGTATGGACATATTATAGCATTTCCCATCTACTAGCAAAGAACTGTATAAAGAATGACAGACATCTGCAACACAGACTCCACAACTTGTACTTGAGCACAGAAAAACTGCAATAAGAAGGCATAATGATATCAATTTTACTGGTGTGAATGAGTCTTGGATTTAGTGGTCTGGTTTCAAGTTCCAGTTTAGGCAAGACTTTCAACTCTTCTCTCTCCACCCAGGTAAAAAAATGTATTGCGACTTACATTACAAAGAAAACTCTCTGAATTTCTTGGTAAATGTTCTTTTGTTTCACTATTTGGAAAATTTGAAAAACAGAAACCTTGCCTGTAAACAGGTGTCTTACCTATTTCTTTTATGCTCATTTATGAAATCTTTTCAGGCAATATGATTACCTATTTACACTTTTAAAGTGCTACAGTGATCAAATATTTTGCCCTTGAAATTTTAGGTCTATCACAGAAATTAGAATTCCACACAAGATTAACAATGCAGTTTGCCCTGTGCAAATATCTGCATTAGTTCTGGAGATGTTTAAGTTTGAAAATGAGTAAAACACGTAGATGACAGGACTGATGAAGTCATACACTCAACCTAATATTACCTGAAGTATACAAATAGAGCTATATCAGGCACTTTACAATTGCAGCAGAGATTGACCATTGAAACCTAACAAGCTAATAGATCTACAGGCAACACACATGGCTGTAAAAGGCCACAAACTCAATCTAACATATATATATATGTTATTTGCCGGCTGGGAGGTCTGTATGGTGAAAAACTGTGACCAGGGGGATTTTCAAGCCTGAGGGGCATTTTCAAGCCCAAGGTCACAGTTTTTCACCATGCAGACCAACCTTCAGCCAGCAAAATACATGTTTATTTTTTTCCTGCAGTTAATTGGTTTTGCAGCCGATTACAAATGGGTTTGTTTATGCAACTTTGTCATTGAATCGGGTGGCAAGCCCTCTACTAATGATTTGTAAAAATCTTCGCAATGAACGAGTAACTCAGATACTAGACAACGAAAGATGTATCAAAAACGAATATTTTTGGGTCTACTTTATGTGAGTTGCTTTTATGTCACCTGTTAAGTTCTCCAATATCGTTTTTCCGGGTGAAATTTCATGCAAAGTTTGAAGTTTTACTACAAAACAATTTTGGTCAGTCGTGGCCATTAAAATCACTTGAATCAGACTTTTCTACCGTAAATTGAATAGCAGAAAGCGAGGAAATTCGTTAAGTGTATTCCACAGAAATTCTCCTGAATATAGCAATGATCAGAGGTACTCTCGACTGAAATTGACCCATATTTTAGGGAGGGAGAAACACAGGATTCCCCACCACTACAGCACCAAGGCTACTAACAACCAAGCAAAATCTCACAACTTTAAAACACTCAATTGAATTTACTCACAGTGACTTTCCTTGCCATTTTTAAGTGAACAGCGATAAACCTGCGTTGACTTTTTGTCGATGGAAGTGCAAAACAGCAAAAGACTGATGATTATCGCTAACTTTTGGGAGCAAAATTTATGTACAGCGGGGAAAAAATCCAGCCCACGGGCCGTATCGTAAAAAGTTGTACCGGTCATGTGCGTGTGATTAGCCAATTAAATTCGAGGATTTAGGATTCCGGCCCACTCAGATGCTTGAGAAAATAATAAATATTAACATTTCTGATACAAATTGCTTGAGATATCTTTTTTCATCATGTTTGATCAAAGTTTGGTTGAGTTTATGATGTCATCACTTGGCTAATATGCATATTTGTAAAACTGTATATCTCTGGAATGAAAAGAGATATTGGAAAAAAGTGAACAGTATATTTCTTCCTGTACAGACAATTTGTTTACGTTTGAAATGGCTTAACACAAAATATGTATTGTTTTCAGTCCAACTGATCTTAAAACAGTTGCTCCGACGATCAACAGAAAAGTATAATGCACCTATCAATGTCAAGCCCGAGGGGGGGGGGTCGGGCAACCCACGGGAATTTGACTGTGGCATTTATCCCCAGGGTGGGGATTTTGATCGGACATCATGCATTTAATCTTTCAGTTTTATATAGTAGAAGGAAGTAAACCATTTGTTTCTGCTAATTTTGACAATTCTTTTTTGCCCGGGGTGGGGATTTTGATAATTTTTTGGGGGAAATGTCAAAACCCCCACCCTATGCCCGACCCCCACCCCCCGGGCATGACACTGATAGGTGCATTATACTTGTCCGTTGATCGCCGGAGCGACTGTTTTAAGATCAATTGGACTGAAAACAATACCGTATTTATTATTAATTAACCAGTAATATCGAGCACCACGAATGTGGAACAATTGCATTGTCAATATCGGTACACGTACGTAATTTTTCAAATATTAAAGTATCTCTTTATCCTTGACAAATTACTTTCGTTACGCGATGATCACAATTACCATGTACATGTCACTTTGCTTTTCAGAAATTAGCTAAGCTTACGCGATGCTTGGCAAAATGTTCAAAAGAACAATAATCACCATACTAGCACTATTTCTGGACCTCATCATTCTCATTCTTTAAGCTTCTAAGATCAGCGTCAGCTCTTGTAGTGAATACAGCGCACGTAGAATATTTAAAGCACATAGTTTAAACAAAGAAATGATAACATGTACCCGCGCTCCTGCCGCAGCTGCTAATACAGTTATCGTGAATTCCTTTTATGTATTTCGCGAGGTATACAACTCTTTAAAACAACGGCGGACAAGGCAATCATATCGCTATTTCGTTGCAGACAGTTAACTTACCGATGTGTTTATAAAGATTGGAGAAGCTTATACCCAGCAAAAATCCCCAGCAAATCCGGATAGTCATCCGGATATTGACCTGAGCCGAGCCCGTAGTTTCAGCACCAACCTTCTACATAAGTTAACATGTCATATACACTGAACAAGGCGTAGCACAAAAATTCGAGCCTGCGCCTGCGTACTGCAAACAAGTTGGAACGATGAAAACACGTTGCAAGGCAGCGAAGCTGCAGTATTAGACGAGAAAGACGGGTGTTCAACAGAAGTCACTGGCTCTTTGACCTGCTATGGTTTACATGGAAATGGAAAAAGTAATGTTTCTTTGAAATATTAGCCTCGTTAGCTGGAGTCAAGAAGGGGTTTTTGACGCGAAAACATCTTTGGTGTGTTTGAAGTTTATCTCGAGATCGGAGCAGAGTTCGCCTGGAGGCGAGGCCACTATTTGTAACTGACACCTCCTCGTCTTCCAAACAAGATCGGAGAATTTAAGACACTTCAATCAAACTTTGGTCTAAGGTCATCGCTCAACAAGAGGAGACTTCTTTCGCTGATAAAGAGAGATTTTCTGTGTTTGGATTGTACAAAGACGTGGACTTTAAAATCTTTGAGTCCACCACATCTGATGCGAATGTGAAGTGAATAGAAGCTTATTAATTCATAAGCAAACATCTTTAGCGCCAGCGCATCACAGATGGCCTCGAAATCAAAAGAACAGCAAAGTCCTGTGAAGCGGAGATTTTCAAGCCCTCTCGGAAATCAGAAATATGTTACTAAAGGTATTTCCCCTCGCTTTAAAGCAAATTTGAAAGATTTTCGCTCTTTTGGTCCCGTGAAGCAGAGCAAGCAAAGAGGAGATCTGGGACCTAACCATGGACGACCGTGGAGAAAGCCTCAGAAAGGTGCAGCAGTCAGGTTTCATTTTGGAGGAAACAGTGCAGACCCACTGAACTTGAACAGTCTAATAGATCGTGATCCAGCCATTGTGACTCCACAGGCTTCACCATTGTCTGTACACAGTGAATCCCCAGTTGAAGTATTGGAACCACGTGACAAAACTGACCCTCTGAATCTGAAAGGCTTTCTTTCAGAACCTGAAAACAATGCAACCCATGTCACACCAAAGAAGCGCAAGAAGAAGAAACGTCCACAGAATACTCACCACGACACAGAAAATGGACCAAACGAGCAATCAGGTGTATTCTGCCAGCAACATGGGACACTCTCCGAAGGCAAAAGGAAGAGAAAAAAGAACCCTGTGAAGGCAGAGGAATTGTCCCATGGCAAAAGAGACAATGACGCGAACATATATGATACTGATCAATGTGCTACAAAGTCAACAAAGACCAATGATAACTTAAGTGTAGAAAAACTTGAACCATCACCCAAGAAGAAGGCTTCTACATGTATCTCTGTACAGACTTCTGTGGACAAAAATAATGCCATTACCAAAATGGAAGATTCTTTCTCAGCTGTTAAACCTGTAAAGTCCTCAGAGAAACATCCAGAAATCACAAAATGTCATGGATCACACAAGGGCAAGGATCCTAAAAGAGATAAGCAACACCCACCCAGGAAACATAAGAGAAAGGAGAAACTTTTCATCTACGGAAACTACAATAGATACTATGGTTACAGAAACCCACAATTCAGTCATGATTTAAGACTAAAATGCTTCAACAAGGAGTGGTTCCAAGGAAAGGCTGTGCTAGACTTAGGCTGTAATGTGGGTCATGTAACGCTGTCGATTGCACGAGACTTTAATCCACATGTCATCACTGGAATTGACATTGATCCCAGTCTAATAAAGGCAGCAAAGAACAATTTGCGGTATTATGTGCAAAGTCAAGTTTCAGTGCCAGGAACTTCAAAAAAAGGAGTAGATTTTCCAATGTCATTTTCTATTACAAGTGGACCACTGGCTGCTCCTGTTGTTCTAAGAAATGAAGAAAAACCAGCCTTTCCGCACAATGTTGTTTTCAAACAGGTAATTAGTGATTGATTATTCTGTTAGAGAGAAGCGATGAGATAGTTGGGTGTAAATAACTGTAATGCACATGTTATATTTCATGCAGTTAATATTGCAGTTAATATTACTCTACTGTTACCACTTATAAAATAACTTTAAAAGACTGTTCAATGGCTTCAGTCTGCTTAAAGTGCCCATATCGTCAAAATTTTTATTTTCTTAACTGACTCTATATCACCCAATGAACTTCTGCGAAGGAAAAATTCACTTTGGACAAAATGCAATCTTTTTTAGAAGTTTTAAAAACGTTCAAATTTGCTGCCATTTTTGTCCACCATTCGCACCAGTCTTCCCTTCATTTCGAATGAGTTGTGACGTAGATTAAGGAACATGTGACTTCAGGCTTGACTCATCTCGTTTGTTTTACCTCTGTAAATTTAACTTAGTAGTTCATACAAAATGCTGGAAAGGAGCATATTGCATGGACTAAGTTAAATCTACAGACGTAAAACAAGCGAGATACATGTAAGTCAAGCCTGAAGTCACACATTCCTGAATCTATATGTACGTCACTACGCTGAGCATGTCGATGCTGTGATCAACGGCATGGGTGGACCGCAAGAAAAGAGGATTTTCAGGTTATTAAAAATTCATTAAAAAATCGCTTTTTATCCAAATTGAAAAATTTTTTTGCAGAAGTTCATTGCATGAAATATAAGATCAGATAGGAAAATAAAAACTTTGATGATAAGGGCACTTTAAACTACGAAATTACATTACCATAACTGTGGGAGTTTAAGATAACAACTGTCAGAATACAAATACAGAGCCAGGCTATGCTATAGAGATGCTTAGTTGCCATAGGTAACTAACTTTTGCCTTTGCATGACTGGGAAAACATACTTTTTCACTTTACAGATTTTTCTCTGTAGCTTAAAAGCTGGGTACCCAGGATTTTACAGTTAGAAACCTTTGGGCTCCCTGTCCATAGTGACTCTAATAGACCACTCCCTTTAGAGCTGACAGCTCCACTAGTCATAGTTTTTTGTTTCTTGTTTACCCATTTGAAAGTACAGCCATCAGAAAGTTGGCAAAAAGTTGTCAAAGGTCAACCAGAAACTACCTAATATGGCAACAGTGTGTGCATTACAAAAAAATAATTAAGTTGTACTAAGTGTTGATGTACTCTGTGGGTTTTAATAATAATATCGTTAATTTTTTTGGCAATCATTGGTGAAGACTGTTGTTGTCAGTCAATCCTGTGTAAAGGGTTTTTCTCCAGATTTCCTTCCTTATTTAACCAAGATAAGAGGATTGCAGGTTTGCCAGTTTCCAGCAAAGTATCTCAGGTTGTTTTTAATACCACCATAAATGCAAAAAAGACCAAATATGTTTCCTCCAGTGTTTACAAGGATTGTTGGTTCGGCTCTTATTGAAGCCTCTTGTAGATTTTTAAGAATAATCTGAAGATTTTATCGATGGAAAAAATAATGTCAAACATGCAGGTTTTAATATACATTTTATCCCCAGGAAAACTATGTTCCAAGCAGCAGTGATGTGCTTTCCAAGCAAAGGCCTACATATGACATGATTTTGTGTTTGAGTCTCACAAAGTGGATCCATCTGAACTGGGGAGATGAAGGCCTTAAACTGATGTTTAAACGAATCTTCATGAATTTGCATCCAGGAGGAAGACTTATCCTTGAACCTCAACCATTCTCATCGTACAAAAAGAAGAAAAATTTAACAGTAAGTGTTTACCTCAGGAAATTAATCAGCATTTGGGTCCTAAAAAAAGTCTGGGGATTTTCTGAGAATTTTTTTTTGCCTCTTCTGCCTCCATGTAACCCTGTAAATACTCTACTGTACTCAGCTTTACTCTACACAACTCTATTATAGCACAGTCTACTCTACGTTACTCTACTCTACTCTACTCTACTCTTCCGTAATTTACTCTACTCTTCCATAATCTACTCTACTCTTCCGTAATCTACTCCACTCCACTCCACTCCACTCCACTCAATTCCACTCCACTCTACTCCACTCCACTCTACTGCATTCCACTCTACTAAGTAGTAAATTATTCGTTATGTTAATTCTAAGAAGTCATCTCCTGCTTGTTTGATTATGTAAACAAAATTACATGACGTGGTTGGCAAATAACTAGTTTTGGTATTTCAACACTGTTAAAATCCCTTTGTGTGAATCTTTACCTGTATCCCTCCCCCCCTGGATCAGATCACTTGTAGAATAACAGCTGCATTGTTACAAGCACTGTTGTCAATGCTCTATGTAATTTATTAAAACTATTTTCTGAACCTTATTTTCCTAGGAGAAGATTCGTTCAAATTATGATGCCATTAAGTTTCGCCCTGAGCACTTTGTTGACTACCTTCTGTCTGAAGCAATAGGATTTGCCACTTTTGAAGTCTTGGAGATTCCACAACACAAAGCTTCAGGTGAGAAAAAAAGTGGTGAAATCCTAGGTTGTTTTTAACCATTTACCCAAAAAATTCCAGAAATTTCAGCCAGAATGTAAAATAATTCATGGTCAGACAATTATTTTGCTTAAACCAACCAGAAAATTTCCACTATAAATGGAATCTCACGAACCTTAAGTCCAACATTTCCAACCACAGGGGTTCAACAGTCTGTAGTTAAAGAGGCCTTGGTGCCACTTCAGCATAGCATTACTGAGTTAGTGAGTGAGTGAGTTGAACTGTAGTTAAAACTTAATTGATAAACTTTAACCTGGATTAGCATTATTAAGCTTTTGAAGAACCAAGCCCACTTTGTATAAAAGTGTACTCTGGTGGAATGCTTGCTAGGAGTAGTGTACTTGTATTATTAAAGTGAGAGTGATGGGCAACAGTTCAGAGAATACTATTTTTGATTTCTGCAGAACATTTAAGCAATAATGGCAAAAAATTAAGTTACCAAAAAAAACCTTGGAACTTCAAGTTATTAAGATTTAAATTAAAACAGATGTTTCGCAGCAGTTAAAAACACAAGAACATGTTCTTTAAGCATTCTTACAAGGTTTGAGATTAAGGGGACCTAGAGCACGTAGTTCCTGGTGTTGTGGTCTGACCTTTGTCTCACAGGTTGGTGCTTCGCACAGGGATAACCTCATTGCACCTTGCCCCCTTGGACAGAAATGTCCAAGAAAAATTACTGTGAAACTATGAAACTTTCTTGGGAATGCTTTAGAATTTAATCACAGGGACCGTCACAGAAATGAACCTAAGTGAGTTGTTTCAAATAGTACTCCAAAAGTTACCATGCTATGAGTAGATTTTTAGTAAATAATTTTAATTTGCACTTATTGCTTGAACTTTTAGCAGAATCTGTTTTAATACGGTTCTGCAGTTTGTGTTAATAGCACAGCAATAAAAGATGCATTTTTTTATTTTATTGCAGGCTTCCAACGACCTCTGTATCTTCTCACTAAGGCTTCAAATGACTAAGAGAAATCATCAGATGAAACAGACTAAGATTTAAATGTAATGTGCAGCATTTGCAATGGTTACATGTAGATCACACACAGCCACAGAGTGTCAACAATTTACTAGCAACTAGTTAAACACTACTGTATGCTAAGTTCTGAGCTGCAACTTACAGTGTTGAAAAAGTATAGATGAAGTTTCTCATGATTTGGCACATCCCTGCTTGAAAATTCACTCTGGACACAGTCATGGTCCCAGCCATATGGAAATGCTCTGTGGGTAACCTTCCACATGACGACATCTTTCCTAGGTGGTTGGTCATGTTTCAGCAGAATCTCAAAAACATGACCCAGGCCCTCTGAACTGAATCTCTTAAAACCTCAAGTGCAACATTCTGTTTTTAATGTCAATAGTACAAAGAAGGTAGTGGTGTTATTTTAAAGGCTTAATTCAATACGTAAATGTTAGATTTTGACTCAATTGTTTAAATATGTAATCAGCTGTTTCCTTCACCTTTTGGTTGTAAGAGCTTTAAGACAATAATGTAGTGAAACCTCCATTAAGCAGACGCACACGGGCCCTTCACTAAGGTTGCACAGTGTAATGAACCTCTGCAGTAGCTGTTACCTTGCTCTCCTCAATTCTTGAACAACTTCGATTTTGTTTGTAGTCTGCCTTCTCCATGCTGTGTGGGCTTGTCAATTTTCAGTCGACTCTTCCATCAATCATGACATTACAGTTAATTCAATCCTGCACTGTAAATTTAGGCCAGTATTTGCTTATAGAGGTTTTAACAATTTTACATCCCCTTAATAGTAGCCTGCAAACACATATGGATTTTCAGCTTTCATAAGCTTGAAAATTACGTCTGTGTTCGCAGGCTGCCTTATAGGTGTCCACTGAATTAGGGTTCTTTGTTGAGGGAAATGTAAGATGCTAATATTGTACCAACATTGTACCAGACTTAATGAAGAGTGTCTGCTTTATCGGAGGTCCACTTGCCGAAATAGAGGTACAACATTGTACACCTG
>JAEMPF020018992.1:41435-48935 GCA_022496165.2 Catalaphyllia jardinei | reverse complement strand
TAGGATCAATATTAAACTAAGATTAATATTAATCCTAATTGATTAATATTAATATTAATATTAATCTGATAAATATTAATCCTATGTAGCATTGATATTACTCCTATCTTTGATTAATCTTTGTCCAAAGTCTTCAAGGATTGACATTATTTAACAATCTTAGGCGTCCTTGTCACCATCTTATGCATTCATGGACACTTTTACTTGGATCTAAATATAACGTATATATATATTTTACTAAGGGCATCTGCTAAATTCAAGTTCATAGTTGCTATCATGAAACACTGGCTCTGAACCTCGAAACAGTTAGTGTCTTTGGGATTGTCGCTGTTCCTACGCAGCTGGTAGTTATTCCCTTTCTTAAGGTACCCTCTTTTGTAAAAGCACATGCCCATAAAAATAAGAGAAACGGTAGGGTGGTAGATAGCATTTAAAACAGCTCTGTCAACGATATCATGTCATGGTTTCACATAAGAAAACACGGCATTCATCTGAGTATCCTTCTTTTAGAGATTTTAGAGATTCCCCGTTTTAGAGATTCTCCGTTTTAGAGATTCCCCGTTTTAGTGATTCCCTTTTTTAGAGATTCCCCATTTTAGAGATTCCCCCTTTTAGAGATTCCCCCTTTTAGATATTCCCCATCTAAGAGATTCCCCCTTTTAAAGATTCCCCGTTTTAGAGATTCCCCCTTTTAGAGATTCCCCATTTTAGAGATTCCTCCTTTTAGAGATTCCCCGTTCCCCGTTCCCCATTCCCCGTTCCCCATTCCCGTTCCCCATTCGTCGTTCTCCAATTCCCCGTTCCTCCATTCCCCGTTCCTCCATTCCCCGTTCCTCTATTCCCCGTTCCTCCATTCCCCGTCGCTCCATTCCCCGTTCTCTATTCCCCGTCCCCTATAGTACATATACTCTTTTTCGTTTTAAAATGATTTATTGACATAGTGAGTGTGAAAGTTATCAAGGTAACGTTTGTAATTCACAAGGTAAACATGTGCAGCAAAAATATCCTGTTGAAACTAAATTTAATTTCGTGTCACCGAAACAAAAAGAACTTACAATGTCAGAAAGGCAGAAATAATTGGAGACTTAAATGGTTCAAAGTTAGACTGAAACGATATGATTCTACAGAAACGAAGATATCTGTCACAACAACGGCGACATAATTTTGGTCAGATCAGACTTGTCAGAAATAACAATCCCGCCGATTTTCTGTGGATACTTACGGGAAAAGAACACGCAATTGGACGATACTACAGACATATATCGTATATGCTGTGGAAGGCAACAATTCATCAAATTGTATTTTAATTAACGTTGCTACATTGCACAACAGGAACAATATGGGTTTCATATAACGTGTCGACATTTTCTAGATTTAATTGAATTTGGCACATTTTCCGCCACAATTTGAGAAACTTCACTTCTTGTGGAGCGCGTCCTATTTTAAGTTTTTAGAAATAACAAACTTTTTATTTTGACTTACCGTGGCTGAGCTGGAAACACCGATAGCACTTGTACTTTGGCTTCATAAATAAGCCTAAGGTGCATGGACTATGTGAATAATTGAAAAAAACGGAAACATATTGCATCAACGACAACAGAGAGTACTTCAGCCGGCATTCGAATCAAGCACCGCCTGGCACAGAAATGAAAAATTATGTGTCAAATGCTTTACATCTTAGCGTTATTTCACCTCGAACGCTCAATTAATACTTGATTTATGAGAAATTGGCGGGGCAGTGCGGACCGCTTCCCGAGGCATTTATAAGACCAAAATCTGCGATTTTTCAACCCTATTTTTGACCTGACCCTTCAATTTATGCCCTATCGCAAACTTGCCTTAATTCCCTATATCATAATGTTTGAGCTTCCTGGATCTCCAGCCTTATCAACTACTGTCTGATTGCTGGTCTTATCGATAATGATGAATACCAACTTCTTTTAAAAACACTGAACATACCAAATTCAAGACTGAAGTGCAAAAGCCATGCCCAGTTTGAGCCCACAATGACCAAAATGGACACTCTATTTCTGACCTAAATGCATTCAAAGAACCATACCCTCTGAGGCTGGACACACCTATATAAGGGAATACCGCTCTCTATCGTTGCGCAGGGGGAAGTATCACAAATAAATACATTTCGAAGTGTATTAATGTGTAGAAAACTTGAATTAATTTATAGCTCTTCCTTTTCTTATTGAATAGGTTCAGTACTATATCTCGCCTCGACGAAAACCCCTAGGCTCTTGCAACTAAGTGAATCACAAAGTAGCGCATTAGCACAAATCCCCTTCACCCCGGGACTTATCATGTACAAGATTTCAAAACCCCAGCCTTTCTCAGACTGAATGTCTTTCCGGAAACGAAACACTATTTCCTTCTGACGAATAGATTGTTGCTATTTCAAAATGGTTGCTCCCGGAGCTCTCGTTTTCCGATCGCTGGTCAAGGGGAACGAAGACTCCGGGAACGAGATTGCGCCCGCCGGGGTGCAAAATTTTGGGGGGGATCACTTTCTTGGAGAGCTTAGAAACCAGGCTTAAATAGGTAGCCGAGCCTTCTCATCACAATAACATTTGTGGAGGATTTATTTAATGATGCGACTGCAGATTGACTGCGAGAGGGTTGTAAGCAAAGCCAAACCGACATCTGTTTTAGACCAGAAAAGGTAAGTGTTATTTTGGGAGCCTCGCATCAATTATTACAAACTGTTCTATTTGAGTTTTGACTTGGTTTGTTGTACAATCTTGGATTAGTCACGCAATAGTTTGGAAAGCCATAACTTTCTTATGTGTTTTTTATCATCATTTTACGTGGTTTCTTCATTATGTCTTGTGGCTTCTTCATTATGTGTTGTGGTCACTTCATTACGTTTTGTGGTTTCTTCATTATGTCTTGTAATACAGTCCTGAGGTGATGTGTTTTTATCATGACGTTGTGTATTAAATAACTTCATTATGTGGTGTGGTTTTATCATGATGTGTTGAGGTTGTTACGTTATTCTTTGTGCTGTTATCATGATGTGATGTGGTTACGCTGTTATGTGGTCTGGTATCGTCGTCGTGGTTTGATCATTACGTGGTGTGGTTTGATCATCACGTGGTGTGGTTTGATCATTACGTGGTGTGGTTTGATCATTACGTGGTGTGGTTTGATCATTACGTGGTGTGGTTTAATCATCACGTGGTGTGGTTTGATCATCACGTGGTGTGGTTTGATCATCACGTGGTGTGGTTTGATCATCACGTGGTGTGGTTTGATCATTACGTGATGTGGTTTCGTCTTTGTCTTCTTAGCCTCACTTGAGATACCAAGCTCTAGTACCCAGTCTTGCTCACTATGCACGAACTGGTTAGACCGGTTTTTAGATGGGTCCCAGTTCCTTCTCTTCCCCGGCGGTTGAAGAGAACAAAAGGGAGGAAACAGACAATTCTATATGAGGCTAAATACAGGAATCGATACGACTTGTCATTGGACAAGTGGGCAAACGAGTCTTTTTTCCTCTTTTAGCACGTCCCGCCTCGTTTGGAATACCACTAGGACATCTGTAATTGATCGCCTGCTTCCAGTAGAGATCGATCCTCGTACATAATTAGAAATACGGTCGGTATAAAACATGGACTGCGGACTACGGACTACGGACTGCGGACTGGGTATAAAACACGGAATCAGGTATAAAAGGCGGACTAAGCATTACGGACTGGGTATAAAACACGGACCGAGCATTATGGACTCGGTATAAAACATGAAGAAAGGTTCTACAATGATTGAATTCTCGCACGAATGTCTTCATAATAAAAATAGAAGCTATAATTATAGAGGTCTCATTTCCCGAAAATGCCCGCTCATACAGGTTTAACCATACTCGATTGCCGAAAAAGAAATAGAAGACACTGAAAGTCACAAAATTGACGAGCTGTATGAATTTTCGAATGATTCAAGTCATGATTAAATATTTTGAAAGATCAACAGTCGACAGAATTGGGGAGAATTCGAACGACGTGTCCCGCCCCGGTGTCTCGCTGTTTATTTATACGATAATACACATAAAAAATGAGGAACAAAATGTTGATAAATAGAAAAAACGCCATTACACAAGGATGGCAGTTCTGTACTCTTTATCATTGCCTTGGAAAAGGAAGGGGGAAAAATGAAAAAAAAGAGTTATTATACCACGGGGTATTCGTATTTGGGTACCCATCCAAGCACTATCCCCGCCTTACAAAATATACCAAATGGTTCACATTTTGATGTTGCCATAGCAACATGCTTGGTTCCAGTCCCTGCCCCTGTGGCTGCACGGGGCATAATATACAGCTAAAAATGAAAGAGGCGACCCAATGAAGGTGGGACTGGCATACATCTTAGATAAGACCAGGTATTTTGGCTTGTTGAGTCGCACATGGTAGTATTTAATTTTGAAGAGGCAGGAGACTGGAACTGAGAATGTTGCCTTAGCAACATCAAAATGGGTACCATCTGGTATATTTCGTAAGGTGCAACATCTCTGCCAAGTTTGAAGAGCATTGCTTCATTATTGGCGGAGATATTCTTAATTTTGTGTCACACCACTGTGTATATATTCTTAATGCTAGGGACCTGGGGCCCGTTTCTCGAAAGACCCGGTAACTTAACGGGCCCGGAATCATATTTTCAAATCAAAGTCTCAAGAAAAGTAGGGTGTGTTCTGACCTCTAATAACGTCCATTTTGTTTCTTTAGCTGATACCTTTTTTGTACAATTTTCAAACCTTTGGAAAGTCCCATCGGGAGCTTCGAGAAACGGGCCAATGGCCCCGGTTGTTCGAGAAATGGATAACGGAATCCACTGGATAAATCACTATCCAGTGGATAACGTGTTTTGTTTTATTAACGCTTATCCCGCTGGATAGCGATTTATCCTGTGGATAGCGTTATCCAACCTTTGAACAACCGGGGGCTGATGGTTACATATAAACGCGCTTCTCTGTCTTTCATCATGGGGTAGATACTTCATATACGATACCCTGTAATGTACCGATATATATACTTACTTATTCTTTCGTTTCTTGGGCTACTTAACCCTTTAATGCGCAAGGGGTCTCCCTTTGACGAGTAAAATCGTCTGGCGTTAGACAGAGTAAAATCTATAAGTCAACATTGCGCATTAAAGGGTTAAAGGGGTCTCCCTTTGACGAGTAAAATCGTCTGGCGTTAGACAGTAAAATCTATAAGTCAACATTGCGCATTAAAGGGTTAAGGTTCTTGGCCTACTTTAAGTCCTTTTGAGGAACTTGGGTTCTTGAGCTACTTCAGGTTCTTGATCTACTGAACTACTTGAGTTACTTGGACTACTTGAGGAACTAGGGCTACTTGAGGTTCTTGAGCTACTTGAGGTTCTTGAGCTACTTGAGATACTTCGGCTACTTGAGGTACTTGGGCTACTTGAAGAACTTGGGCTACTTCAGGCTCTTGAGCTACTTGAGGTTCTTGAGCTACTTGAGATACTTCGGCTACTTGAGATACTTGGGCTACTTCAGGTTCTTGAGCTACGTCAGGTTCTTGAGCTACTTGAGGTTCTTGACCTACTTGAGGTACTTAGGCTACTAGAAAACCTTGGGCTACTCGAGGTTCTTGAGCTGCTTGAGATACTTCGGCTACCTTAGGTACTTGGGCTACTTCAGGTTCTTGAGCTACTTGAGGTTCTTTAGCTACTTGAGGTACTTGGGCTACTTGGGTACTCGAGCTACTTGAGCTTCTTAAGGTACTTGAGGTTCCTGGCCACTTGTGGTACTTGGGCTACTTTAGGAACTTGGGCTACTTGAGGTACCTGGGCTACTTGAGCTACTTGGGCTACTTGAGCTACTTGAGGTACTTGGGCTACTTGAGTTTCTTAGGTTACTCGAGGTACTTGGGCTAACTGAGGTTCTTGAGCTACTTGAGGTTCTTGAGCTACTTGAGGTACTTAGACTACTTGAGGTGCTTGGGCTACTTGAGGTTCATGGGATGCTTGAAGTACTTGGGCTACTTGACAAACTTGGGCTTCTTCAGGTTCTTGAGCTACTTGGGCTTCTTGAGGTACTTGGGCTACTTGAGGTACTTTCGCTACTTGAGGTACTTGGGCTACTTGAGGTTCTTGGGCTACTTGAGATACTTGGGCTACTTGAGGTTCTTTGGCTACTTGAGGTTCTTGTGTTACTTGATTTACTTGGGCTACTTGAGGTACTCGGACTACTTGAGGTTCCTGGGCTACTTGAGGCACTTGGGCTACTTGAGTTTCTTGGGCTACTTGAGGTTCTTGGGCTACTCGAGGTACTTGGGCTACTTGAGGTTCTTGAGCTACTTGTGGTACTTGGACTACTTGAAGTTCTTTGGATACTTGATTTACTTGGTCTACTTGATGTTCTTGGGCTACTTGATTTACTTGGTCTACTTGAGGTTATTGGGTTACTCGAGCTACTTGGGCTACTTTAGGTCTGACTTGGGCTACTTGAGCTAATTGAGCTAATTGGGCTACTTGATGTCGTTGAGCTCTAGTTGAGGTACTTGGGGTACTTGAGTTACTTGGACTACTTGATATTCTTTACATACTTGAGGTACTTGGGCTTCGTGAGATGCTTACCATGTTTAAGTGCCCTTATGATCAAATTTTCGATATCCATTGTTTGACATTTTCGTAAAAAATGGATGAAAAAATGGAAAAATTGGATATCGTGAATTTGTCCATAGAGACACTTTAATCAACTGCAATTATTGTAACCATTCTCTACATGCAATGTTTACTTTCTTACTCGAAGTTCATAGGGTCGGTTTACCGGTGCAATGTAAGCATTAATTAGCACGTACATACGGACATATACGCGCAAGAATCGTACAAGGGTATAAACCGGCAGAAGTGGCTAAAACGCTCAATGCTTATAAAGTGATGTTTTGCTTCACAAAACTCCCACCGTTGCGGAGACAAAACATGTTTATTTAATCCCTATCCGGCTCAATTACATTGCTAAAATCCAACGTGATTTGATGAATTTTTATTTTGTTTTTGTTCCAATAACAGATCTATACTTATTTTTCAATATGGTACTCACTGGACTCTGGATATATTTCTACTGTATCCTCATGCATGTCACGATTAGGCCAAACTAACCGCGTTAAGCATATTTGTGATAAACGCACCTTAATTGTTATTATAAGTGACCTAGGGTTTAGTAAATTATTCTATTGCTCTTTTTTTTGGAGCAATACATCTCAAGGTAATCTTGACAAGCTCTAAGCAGTACCGAATTTCGCTTGTCGCATATTGTGCGGCGCTAAAACATTTCGATCACACAACTCGTTTTGCCATAATCTTATAACTAACAGGTTTACTTTTGGTGCGCCTCATTTTATATTTATGGACAACATAAGTTTTGGTGGGTAAACTTGATGGTTCAAAAACAACAAATGCTTTGCCATATATTGAAGAGGATGCTCTCAATCCAGGGGGGGGGGGGGGGGGGGGGGGGGGGGGGGGGGGGGGGGG
>JAEMPF020018992.1:18534-31344 GCA_022496165.2 Catalaphyllia jardinei | reverse complement strand
AGATTCTTCAAGTAGCCCAAGTAACTCAAGTACCTCAAGAACCTCAAGAACCTCAAGTATGTCAAGAACCTCAAGTAGCCCAAGTTCCTCAAGTAGCCCAAGTAACTCAAGTAGCTCAAGAACCTCAAGTAGTTCAAGAACCTCAAGTAGCCCAAGTTCTTCAAGTAGCCTAAGTACCTCAAGTAGCTCAAGAACCTCAAGTAGCTCAAGAACCCCAAGTAGCCCAAGTTCCTCAAGTAGCCCAAGAAACTCAAGTAGTTCAAGAACCTGAAGTAGCTCAAGGACCCCAAGTAGCCCAAGTACCTCCAGTAGCTCAGGAACCTCAAGTAGATCAAGAACCCAAGTACCTCAAGAACCTCAAGTAGATCAAGAACCTGAAGTTGCTTAAGAACCGGAAGTAGCCCAAGTTCCTCAAAAAGGACTTAAATTAGGCCAAGAACCTTAAGTAGCCCAAGAAACGAAAGAATAAGTAAGTATATATATCGGTACATTATAGGGTATCATATATGAAGTACCTACCCATCATGGCTTCCCCATCCGTGACGGGGACGGTCGGGAGATATGCAGGCTCATCCCGGAAGTATTTTTTATTGCATTAACTTCTAAAACAATGTATGAAGCAAATAAGCTAAGCCATGGAATCAAAATGGAGAGGGCCACACGAAAAAACAGCACTGCAAGAGTTCGTAAAGCTTCTCTTAGAAAATGGAGGAGAGTTGGAGCTTGGCCATGCAGTATTACTTCTTTCCCAGCACAACCGTAAGCTTGTTTCAGATTATGGCGCGTTAGAATTCGTGGAAAGGTTTCCGCAACTATTCATTGTCAGGCAGACCAGACAAAAGAAATCAAAATTAGTTGTGAAGTTGGATGTACCTCTAAAGTTTTGTCCTCAAGCTGGAGAAACCGGTGGATGTACTGATAGAAGATGTGTTCGGTTACATTTATGCCCTTTCTTTGTCAAAGAAAGCTGTAAATTTGGTGATAAATGTAAAAGATCTCACGATTTTCGCGACGAGCACACGATCCGCGTGGTGGAGCACTTCCGTCTACACTATCTCAGTTCCTCCCTTCTGCAGAAGATTCTGAAAATAATCGTGGACGAAGGAGAAATCCAGAGAGCAGCATCAAATCGCTCTGTACCAGATGTCTGCAAATTTTACAATAAAGGGGTGTGCAAGAAAGGCGAGCTTTGCCCGTGCCTGCATGTCTGTGAGTACTTTGTTGACGGTGATTGTAAATTCGGCGCGACCTGTAAAAGAAATCATGATTTTTCTGATGAGCATAACAGAACAGTTCTTGAGGAGTTTCATATGAATTGCATTAGTGACCGTAGAGTGCTTCGGTGCCTGAAGGGAGGAGAGAGGAAGAGAAGTTTTAGTGCAAGTGTTAATGGTGAGAATCGATAATTTTAGTGTCATGTTCTATTTATGTTGATTCCTTTGATGTTTTATTTTCTATGGGAAAATAACTCGGTTTGGGTGATCAACCCTTTGACTGTCATCGAGTGGAGGTTAGGGTGGTGTGGCATGGAGGGTAGCAAACATTCTTGCTTTGGGGGATTTGCTTAAGGTGGCTCGATAGGCTGAAAATTGACGACATTTATCAAAAATACAATGTTTTTAAAAACATAACATTTAAAGCTCTTGAACACTTGTAAAAAGCATTTTGAAACGATTTTGCTGAAATTGCCTCTAGGTGAGTGTAACGTTCAAGGTAATTAAGTACACAGTAATATAACTTTTTTACACAGCAACGGCCATAGCAACGGTTGTTTACAGTCAGAAAGTGACCACAAATGGAGATTAGTTTCAATAAATATGAACAATACCTTGTAGGAAGGCTGTTAAGACATACACAACTCGATAATTGTAATCACGTGTGAAAGGTGCCAACTGAATCCCCATCACAGGCTCATTCATTTCCCTTATAGAAAGTAATATTTCCTACAACTGCAGTAACTTTTCACAAGAAACAATTTACACTCCTGTAATATACAATCTGTAAACGCGCCCCTCCCCCAGCTTCCTGGCTTGGTAAATGCTTATTAATCCATGGTGTAACAAACTTTAAGTGCATTTTTCTCAAAAGTCTACTTTTGTACCAATTAACTTCATGAGGAATGTTCTACGGTGGAGACTATTAATAAAGGTAAATTCCTGAACTCTTGCTCTTAGGCCATCGTAGCTTAATGTGTTCTTTGGATGTCACTTCTCTATTTACAAATGTGCCGCTTGATGAAACAATACAGATTTGTCTTGACAGATTGTACTCTCTCCCTGATCCTCCGCAATTACCTCATTCTGTTTTGAAAGATCTATTACAGTTTGCTACTAAGAAGAGTCATTTTATATTTGATGGCCAGTACTATGATCAGATTGATGGTGTAGCCATGGGTTCACGTACCTTTAGGCCCCGTTTTGGCAAACATTTTCATGTGCCACTTTGAAAAGCAGGTTGTGTCCTTCACTTTGGTTCAGATATGTAGATGACACCTTCACCATGTTTGACAACAAAGACGATACTAATGAGTTTTTAAGCTTTTTAAATAGTCGATACGATAGCATCAAGTTTACTATTGAATTCGAAGAAGACAATATGATTCCATTTTTAGACATCCTTCTCAAACGCTGCCCTGACAACACTTTCACTACATCTGTCTACCGGAAAAAGACATTCACAGGCCTTTATACCAAGTGGGATTCATTCACACCTCGCAAGTACAAAATCAACCTCATCCGCACTCTCGCCTATCGTTGCTTCCGAATTTGCTCCTCGCCATCTTTGTTACAGGCCACTATTAAAGATCTGAGAAAGCTCCTGTTGCAAAATGGTTACCCCCAAGGTGTTGTCACGTTCTACATTAACGATGTATTGAACAAAAATAAAAACAAACCCCCTGTTCAAGCTACAGTTCCCAAAAAAGATATCTTAATCGTGTTACCCTACTTAGGTCTTCACAGTAACCAAGTCACGAAACGTCTGAAATCCTGCGTATACAATTTCTACTCTTTCGTCAACCTCAAGACCATATTCCAAAACACACGCCAAATCCTTTTTCCCATACAAAGACCGCTTGAACCGATCTCAGAGGTCCAAGGTCATCTATAAAGCTGGTTGCTGGAACTGTGATGAATTCTACATTGGCAACACAAAACGAAGACTCCATGACAGAAAAACAGAGCATTTCAAGGCCCTTGCCAAAAGTGACCATTCATCAGCCATTGCTGATCATGTGAAAACCACTGGTCACAACATTAAGTGGGATCATTTTGACATTTCAGTGTCCGGAAAAACTGACTTTCACTGCAAAATTAAAGAGACTTTGTTCATTCAAGAGCTAAAGCCTTCCCTTAAATGTCAATATTAGTAGTGAGAAGTTGTTGCTGTTTTAGCTGTTACTCCTCATTATGTTTATACACATACTGCTGCAGGTCATATTTCTCAGTCTAGGTTCCAGATCGACCTCTTATGTTTACGATATATATATAGTTTTCAAAAATTTGTAACCGCTACTTTTGAAAATGTATGTTGACTAGCATACGAAACGTTAAGTTCTATATAAAAATGCGTTGGAACACAATGTTTATCACCGCTGTTTGTGTTATTTTCTTAATAAATTCCTGAAACTCGGGGTAATCAAACACCAATAGTGTCGTAATGCAACCTGCCAAAATAATTGTAAAATTTGACATCTGTCACATGACACAAGAAACTTTGTCAACTGGGTTTGTTGCAAAAAAGGTTATTACCAGATAAAGCCTGTAAAAAGCACTGAAAACAGCAGTTAGCTGTCAAAACTTTGGTTCACTCGACAGAACGAAACAGAAACTTAGAAGATGTGCTTTTTGGAAAGTGAAATCTTGTTTTATCAAAGAGCAGGAACAGCTGGCGTCAATGCTATCAATGCTTTAAATTAGAGCTTCGAAAAGGGTGTGGCTGGTTGCCATAGCAACCAATTTTGAGTCAAACCTAAAAAAATTATCTTTTCTTCATGAGTGCAATCGCACACAATTGATCTTTCTTTACCATATTTAAACAAAGTTTTTGGTCCCCTTCAGCCTATCGAGCCACCTTAAAGCAGGACCGCAGCCCATGACCTGCGACAGCCCAGCGGCCCGGCAGCCCAAAAGTCCAGTGGCCCGCAGCCTGCAGCCCACGATGGCCCAGAGGGCCGGTGGCCCAGTCCTGATTTTCCACAGTTTTTTTGTCCAACGGTAAATCCATGCGCATGTACAGATCTGCTTCGGGTTTGGGCATGCAAAATGAATCACGGTGGGTTGGGTTTGAATTTGTTTACCATTTAATCATTCGAATCCTTGTTTCTGTTTGTTGCATGTTGTTGAGATAAACAGAAACCGATAACACAATACAGGACTTTATTTTGAGACCATACTTTGAAAGTGAAAATGTCATAAATAATGAGATATGTGAACTGCGAATCTTTTTCTATACATAGACATGTCAGTCTATTTGCAGTTCCCACATTCATTATTTAGTTCATGGCATTTTCAATCCCAAACTGTGGTTTGAAAATAACTTACATTGTTTGAGGATGATCTTCCTCTCTATCGGGTTTTGTGAACAGACAAATAAACAGAATGACAATGTTTTTCACTTAGCAACCTGTAACGAAAGAAAGGATAGAGAAGGATTGAAATGATTATTAACTGCACAGCAGTAGGGTTTTTTTTTAGTTTTGTCGGTGAGCAGACCCATACTCCCACTTGGCCAAATGTTGTCACCGGATGATGTCATCCTTAGCCAGTTACAGGCCCTTTCTCAGCTCTTTTTGTCATATCCCCCCTCAGGAGAGTTTTGTCAAGTTAGTGAATATTTAACTTTTTATGAAGAAAATGGCCGTCGATTGGGAGAAATGTTTATTTGGTCAAAGTTGGGCCGAAATCCCTCGGAGATGGACGTCAGGACATTTGCAAGGATGAAGAATGTAATTTGGGACCAGTTGCTGGCTACCACGGGTGAAATTATCCAGAGTGGGGTCTGCTCAGCGGACTGGTCACATCCATTTGTTGGCGGTTAGCCTATCATTGCTTCTCATAGCTTCTCATAGCTATCATATCTTCCTAACTGGTGAAGGTGGACTTTGACCGACTTTGACCCAACGCTTCCACGCCGCCAAATGTTCAACATTCTCACTTATGTATGAGTTCCACCAGCAACTGCAGACGTACATATTATTTTAGAAGTACCGGTGAATAACAAGATCCACATTGAGGACCAGTAAAGACTAGCCTGAACTAAGTCAAACAATGGGATATACAACACACAAAACAGTCAACTGATTCGTTTGTAAACAGCTACGTTTTAATTATAAGGTGCCAGAAGGGACAAAAGGAGCAATAAAACTATTCATCGAACTCGACAAACATAAGCTTAACCAAATTCATGGAAGAAATGTAAGAACCTTTCTACAGAAACGTGTAGCTTTCTCGAAGTAAAGCTACGGCGTCTCGGAAGATAAAACCGGACGTGGGTAAATATGATATGTGTGATAAGAAGCAACTTACATAAGCTCTACTTACAAATTTTATAGTTCTAATGAAACAACCGGGCCAAGCGCCACAATATTAAATGCAAGTAAGCAACAGTTCACGGAAAAATTCTTATTGTCCATATTTTGCCACTCGAAAGAAAATATTGTGCAATATGAATGAGCATAAACAATGCATAAGCATATGACAAACAGCCTGGCAAACAACAGAGATGTCAACATGAATGGAACAGCGGATTGGTTCTTTCAAAACAAAGGCTAACTGCCAGTGAATGGAAGTGGCCTGTCCATTGAGCAGACGTTCGTGCTGTTCTTTCGTTTTGTGTGCAAAACGCGAGGAGGTGATTTAATTTGTAATCTGAAAGTTTTGTTTCTGTTCACTTTCGAAGGGAATATTCAATTCGCTAAAAAAGGTATTAAGTCTGACGTCACATCAGCCATGGAATGCACTGACGGTGATAAATAAGTTCACGTTTATTTCGCCAGAAGCAATGAAGGAATTTTCTCAGGAAAAAAATTTAAAACCACAGCGCTCATCAAAAACCCTTTTGAACATATGTAAATTTATATTTGTTTGAAAGGTCAAGGTATTTTTTCCTTTGAAGTAAGGATGCACAGAAGCAATTGTGCAAACATCCTTAAGGGTTAATTTAATTTAAATTTTCCGTTAAGTATCCCCATACTTTTCACCTGATAGGCTCCCTCTACAAGGGTTATTTCCTTGGTCACCTTTCATTATATTATTCTCTGGGACTGCTAATTTGTAAATCATTTTATTGATAATTCAAAATTACTTAAATATTTATTCTACATTTTGTTGACCTCTTTTTATGCTTTCTCTTCATTTTTAATTGGCAGAAGATACTACCCTTTTGCAAAGGAATCTGGTACAGAGCCCAGTGAGCAACGCTGGTGGTTACTTTCCAATGCTACAACAGAGGTCAGGTTCAACTCACTCTCTACCAGAGATCTGTAAATTCTACAGCAAAGCAACCTGCAAAAAAGGTGAACAGTGTCACTGCCTACATGTGTGTGAGTATTTCATTAATGGTGATTGCAAATTTGGTGAAAAGTGTAAGAGAGACCACAATTTCTCCAATTCACATAATAGACGAATTTTAAAACAAAATGATATTGGTGACATTAGTGAACTTAGAGTCCTGGAACGTCTTCAGACAAGAGGAAGGAAGCGAACTGTGAACACAAGTTTTCATGGTGACAGGCCTGAACAGTTTATGTCTTTGTCAGCAAATGCCATCAGTGTTCCTTCTGTTCAAGCTGATAACACTGGCAAGGATACTGAAATTTGTGGATTTAACCTACGTGGCAAATGTAACTATGGTAACAGCTGCATCCACCGTCACACAGAGCTACCTTATTTGTGGGAATTTGCTGCAGAGGGTGATGACAGATGGGAGAGCTTTTCAAGTGACCTGAACATGATGCTGGAGCGTACTTACTGTGATGTCAGAAATGACATCTCAGAAACTGTGATGATCAATGGTTTTCTTTACCATGTTTGTTTTCCATACATGACCGCTGTTCCACTCTTCCCACATGCTGGTACGTATATACTGCATGGTAAATTTGAAAGCAAAGAGGGGCTGGGTCATTAGCAATCCCCAGCAAGATTGCTATTTGTCTTGGCACTCATGATTTCCAGTATCCATGTGTTTTTAAGACCAGCTAAATACCTATTATGCAAGTCTCTCTTTAACACAAATGTATGACTGACCTTCTCCCAGGCAAATGCAAACCTACTCCCTGATGCATCAGAGGGGAAGTGAAGTGACTAGAAGTAGTTCTACTCTCCCTGGATTGGATGATAGTCCATTACAGTTACCCCCAACATTAAATTTACTGATACCCACTTTTACTCCTGGGTGGAGAGAGGCACTGCAAGAGTGAGGTGTTCTACCTGCGCTCAAACCTGTGCTGCTCGGTTCAGACAGAGTTAAGCTAGTCTGTAGCCCATTGCTTTCCCACAAGAAAATACTCAACCTGTCTTTCCTTAAATAAAAATTATTGTATTTGAGGACCTGGGAGACCTAATAATATTACCCTGTCTAAAGCAAGTAAAGTGTTGTTCCAGAAAGAACCCATACCCTTCCTACAAAAATCTTTTTGCTTTTTGAGAACCCCATCTCTATTAAAATTTCGATTGAGCTTCCTTGTAGTGGGTAAAGATATTTCCTGGTACTGTGCAATAACGTTGTGTTCATGTCGTGTCCAGAATAATAACTTAGTGTTCCCTTAATGAAGGTCTCCCCAAATTTAACTGGCTAGAATGTAGGTTGGATAAGAAGCTGCATTTCACACTGAGATGCAAATTTTTTCTAAGCAGTTAATCTTTGTTTTAGCAATACCAGCTTTAAATACTAAGGTTCCAAGGGTTCGAAGACTGTCCACCATATCGTCAGTAGTTGCTGCAGCTGGCCATGTTTTTAGTACAAGATGGCTGTGGTATTGGAAAGATGAGAATGGCAAGTGGCAGTCATATGATACACCTGGTGATGGACATGCTGTCAACACTACAAGCAGTCAGTATTTTGAAAGAGATTTTGTAGCTGGTAAGATAAGAGATAAGGTGTTAGATAAGAAGTAAATTAACTGGGACTTTATGGCAGGTTGGATTTGACAGATACAAAACAAAAGGCACTATGGTTACCAGTTAGAACACAAACGAACTTGATGTAAAAGTCGCTGTGTAGTAGATAAGATATGAAAAAGACTACATTTGGTGGATAACAAATGGTCAGTTATAAAAGAGGCCATGTAGAAAGTTAGAAATAAGAAAGAGTGATTGCCAGTTAAACACAAAAGAATGCTGCAGGTAAGATGTAAAAGGAACTATGTGATAGGAAAGAAGAGAGGTTTATCACCTGATAAGCTTCTGGTAATAGGACTATGGGCTGGGGTAGATAAGAAGTCGAGGGGACCATGTAGAGGGTAATACATAGAAAGACCCACAAGGCACTATGAGTTACGTAAAGAGTAAAGAAAATGGAAGGGAGTGCAAATTGAGTTTGTTGTATGTAGCTTGAATGTGTTAGTCATCTAACATATCATCACTGCAATTTTTTACAGGAAAGGACACTCATTCATTCAGTGCAGGCCATCACCACTACACTTTGCACTTTAAAGAATGGTGCCAACAGAATGATGTGCTTAAAACCAAAAGACCTGTTAGAAGAAGACCTACAGAGTTTGTTTCCAAACAGAGGATGAAAGACATAATTGTTCAAAGGTAAAGTAATAATAATTCTAACTTATTGGTAATTTGGAATGAGGAGCAGAGCCTGTGAGGGGACTCGCATATAAAAAGCATGGGGATGCTCATCAAAAATTTTAAAGACCCCTGAGAGGTACAAAGATCCTGTTTTGTGGGCATGGCTTGAAATCGCAAAACAGCAGATTAACTGATGCTTTCATAATATTTAAAAGCATATAGCTGTGAGCAGGCTCACTTGTTTGGGTAGGGTATAGCGGTCAAAGGCAACAAAGGCAATCGAGAACCGGCACACAGGATATTGGCCCGTGGTAGTCATAGGTCAAGTTAATGTCCAAAATCTTAAGTGGAGTGTTCAGGGACGAGTTCTCTTCCCATAAAACTAGAATGCATTTACCTGATACCAAACACCATAAGTTTAGTTTTGCTTGGGTTCAACTATAGAAGGTTGTTGTTGGAACACCACTGACCTATTTTAAGTCATCAAAGGCTTCCGAACTATCTAAATTCATTTAGAAGGATATAAATAGCTTAGTGACGTCCACATAACTCTAAATACTGCACTTCTGTGGTGCTTAGGGACAGTCATTAGTGTATATGCTAAATAAAAGTGGTCCAAGTACACTCCCCAGAGGAACGCCGCAGCTGATAGACAAGGGTTTGGACAAGGGCTTGGATTCTTAACCACTTATCTTTGACAGCTTCCAGTATCACGAGGCCATATCATGGGCTCAGGTCAAGAGTTCATCGAGGTCACATGTTTTTGAAGTTGACCACTGACCAGGTACTGGATTATGATTGCATCACAGGCTCAAGTCAGGTTATAATTCTGGGAGAGGAGGGAGGAAGAGAGTACATACAAAGGCAAAATTTTAGCGCCCATTCTTCTCCCCAGCTTTCGGTTGCGGCTCCCCCTCTAAACAAGTGAGCCTGCCCACAGGCTATTAAAAGCATTAAAAGACAATTGGTCCTTCTATTAAATTGAAAATCAACTTAATACCCGAAAAGGTACTGCAAAAGATCTCACCATGAACCTTATGATGCTCAACACCCTTAGAAGTACTGAATACCGCTTTTTAACCCCTAGTAGCTACAGTGAGCACCCCATCCTTTTTATATGACACCCCAGGGGAGGGCACTGTTGCAAAAATAAGCCAACAATGAAAGTAATAAATGGTGTTTTAATCAGGCAGAGAGCAGGCATCTTGGCCCATCCAACAAGCTCAGCTTCCACTGAATCAGAAAGGTTACCAAATTATTGGACGCCCATTCCTGAGGGCGAAGACTACTCCTGTGTGGTTTTGCAAACCATTTCTGATGAATACAAGAAGACAGAGAAAACATTTCAAGAGACCATGGATGGAAGTCACAAAATCCTCAGGATTGAGCGAGTACAGAGTCCGGATTTGTGGACTCAGTACACACAGTAAGTGTTTACTTTGCTGGGTTTCATATTAGTTTATGTTCACAACCAAAATAGTCATTAATCAGTTAAATTGACAGAATTTCAGGACATAATCTTTAAAAGTTGTAGTTTTCATATTTCTTCCCAAGACATTTTTAGAGGAATTTACCAGCCTTCTATCACTAATTCTACAGAGCAACTACATGTAGAGGATCTTAACTTTCAGAACTTTATGCAACATCATGGCATTAACATTGCATTAACAGACAGCATAGCCATCATGCTAAATTAACAGTGTGATTAAATGCATTCTTCTCTTTCCTTTTTTCTTTGTTTCCAATTTGCAGAAGAAAAAGCCGCATGGCTAAGAAATCTGGCAGAGAGCCTGAGGAGCGGCAACTTTTCCATGGCACAAGCCCCGACACTGCCAAGGCCATCTGCCAGCAAGGGTTCGACTGGAGGATGTGTGGAAAACATGGCACAGTTTATGGAAAGGGAAGTTATTTTGCTTGCAAAGCCAGCTATTCACACCATTACTCTAATCAGGGTGTTTCTTGGCAAGGTTATAAGCAAATGTTCTTGGCTAGAGTAGTGGTGGGATCTTACACTAGAGGTGACAGTACCTTGACTCGACCTCCACCTAAGGATCCCTTTAACCCACTTGTGTTGCACGATTCATGCTGTGATAACATGGCTAATCCAGCATTGTTTGTTATCTTTGAAAACGGGCAATCTTATCCTGAGTTTTTGATCACATACCTGTGATCCGGACTTCCGCTGTCATGCTGTACTGTAATACATCGCTGTTGCGTTGCGTGTTCCAATATTTGGAGTTATTTTCATGTTTCTAAAAACACTCACTTAGTCTAGGTTGTCTTTAGTTTTAGTTAGAATTTTACCAATTGTTACAACTTTAGGTAATCTACCTGAGAGAACAAGTCTAGGTTTAGGTTTCAGACAATCATTGTTTGTGTAACTTCAGTCCAACACAGGACAAAGGCACACTGAGTTGTGGGTTATATAGGTGCATGTTCCAGAGGGAAAAAAGATAGACATGTCGTGCACCGCAACTCTTGGTGATAAATGAGTTAAAATCAAAGAAAAACTTGCGATAGCACTTAAAAAGAATTCGCGACATTCGAGTAACGTTGTAGTTATATACAACACTTGATAGGTAAGTGCAAATTGTTTGACTGTTTACTCGAGATTTCAAACAGCAATTAAGAGACTATGTGTAGTCTCTTGCTGGAAGTTAGAAGGCTCTCTAAGAATTTCTTTTTGCTATTATCCTTTATTGTGACAGGGTCAGTAGGACGTTGCCTACTAAACGTGAACAAAAGAAAGCAAAAGAAAAAAGAAAAAAAAATCTAAAACCACTGATTGAAACAATAAAAAAGAGTTCTCACTTCGATTTATGAGCAAGATATTTTAGGTAAGATGGTGAATGCAAATCATTTCTATTTTACGGAAACCAAGGACCTCAGGCTCAACATACTAAATAGTTAACTTTTTATGAACAGTCTCAGAACTGAACGAGGGCAATCTTGAAAGACTGTTGAGGTCCTAAAAGACACTTATTAGTAGGCAATAGCATGAAGGGCAGTAGACTTCAGATTTAGTCATGTTGTATGAACGCTTTCAAAAAGTGTTAGATACAAAATCATGTAGAGTGACTAAGAGACACAGTCCTACCTGGGTTGGGATAAACAATCAAAATAATAGAAGTGGTGACATCTGATGGACTAGCATCTAGGGCTCCTTTCTTGAAACTCCTGGTATAGTTAACCGGCTCCGAAAAGCTGCCGGGCTTTGTTTTCAGTTTTTACTTTCAATATCTAGATATTAATAGTTTTGTAAATTCACACAACACTGAAAAAAATCAGGAAACGAAAAAGAATGCACTGGTTCTTAAGCTAAAACCCGCAGTACTACTCCTTGTTTTGACATCTTAAAATATGACTACGGGTCCGTTAAGTTGCCGGGACTTTCGAGAATTGCCCCCCCCCCCCCACCCCTGGTGATTTAATGATTGTGGCTATAGTATCCCTTAACAGGGAGTGCTTCTACCGAAACCGGAATTAAACGCCTAATTCAAAACAAAAAATAATTAAACAAACAAACAAAACGCAAATGAAATGCAACTAAGAAAAATGGCCTAAATCAAAAAACAAAACAAAAAACAAAGACATTCAAAGAAAAAGAGAAATTGCACAGAGTAACATTACGTATATCTTTTAGGGACTCGCAGAAAAACGTCAAAGTGGCAGTGGAGGTTTGTAGTTCAGATTCAAGACAGGAAAATTACATAGTATTAAAAGTGAGCCATTGTGGCGCCATGTAAGACCTACCTCCTGTAGCAAAAACTAGGGTTTAAAGCGGTTTTCAATTGAGTGTCGAAAGTAATCAGTTAATCACTTTGGCTTTGGTTTTGTTTTCGATTTCGGTTTTGGGTTTTGTTTTACCACAGTTTGTAGAGGAGACTGTCTCTTCTACTAACTATGGTTTTACCGGTTGAGATTGGCGGAGCAGTCTAATTGGTAAGTGATCGGTCTGGTTTTGGTTTTACGACTGTGGCACTCGATTGAAAACCACTCTAAATATACCATAGTTCAAGACTGATGAGACAAAATACTGAGGCCCCGTCCACACGAAGACGATTGTAAACGC
>JAEMPF020036362.1:12500-22663 GCA_022496165.2 Catalaphyllia jardinei | reverse complement strand
TAATTGTTTATTGATCTTGTTTACAATGCGACAGATTGACATCTGCAATTAAATATATACCAGTTGAGAGGAGTTGAGTCTACTTCAGCTCCGAGCCTGTAAGTTGGTTTCTTTTATACGGGGGCAGAAACCTTCACATAATCCTTAAATCGACGAATTTTTCACAGGCTCTAAACAACAGGTAAACAACTAAGTTGTCTTGCTAACAAACAACAAGTATATAACGCCTGTGATTGCTGAAATGCTTATTGGGCTCAAGCATTTTTACTTCACCTAGTGGGTGCCTTCAATGTGTCACATTATCGCTGATTTGTCGACTTATCGATCGTCAGTGCTACTTTCGAAGAGCTTATTCTGTAGAAAAACGGAGCTAGAGCACCTATTTTGAATTCCTGATCTTTTTATCAAGAAGAAGAGTAAAAAACTAAAAACACAAATTTAGGCAAATTTAGGCAAATTTGGGCAATTTATTGGAGCGACCTAACATCAAAAACAAAGCCGCGAAGTTTAATTGATTTTCTCAGAAGAGTACTGCTCTTGTGATCGAGATTGCTTTGTTTTCAAAAAAATTTTGAAAAAAAAAAGCCTGTTAAAATGAATCTTTGTAGTCAAGTATGAAAATCAATTTTAATGTTAGAAGGATTCTTTGAACTTTAAAAGGACGTCCACCTACGCAGGCTACAAAGGGAAGTAGTAAGTGAAGTATTTGTAAACGCCCAGTTTCTGAACTCGAGCCTCACATCAAGTGAGTGTTGTTGACAATATTCAGTTGATAGTAATTTTACATGTAGGCGAACAATTCAGACTGATGAATTACACCTCGATTTAAATTCGGAAACTTTTAACATGTTAGGTAGTATTAAAATTATGCGTCTGAAAGACACATAATAGGAATGCATATATGTGGATATCCACTTTTCAAGTGAGAAGTTTGAGTTGAATTTGGAATTCTGAATTGCATTTCGAGCTCAAGATTCAGTTCTAGCCACCAATTACCGTCAGAATTAAACCAGTTGGGAGGACCGTTGAGGGTTTTCCCAAAAATCAGCAAACCAAACGACGGAGATGTCTCTTACCAATTTGCATTTCGATTTCTCGTAATTGTTTTCAACTGATGAGAGATTGGAAACTGGAAAGTGGAAAATTTACCAGATAGTAAGGCAATGTCCGTCGTTCCGTTCCGAAAGGAAAAGGGGGACTACCTCTGGAGGTAGGCAACAAATTAATAACGGATTTCCGAAATTTCCGGATTTTCTTTTTTGCTTAATGGTAAGCACCCTACGAGCCGGGGATTCGAGTCAGAATTTCCAGTTATGGTCTCGAGCCGAGGACCGCTTAGCTTTCACTATGAGTTTCTTGGACTTTTACTTTTTCTACTGGTGGCTTGCAGAGTGGTTAGCTTTCATTGCTGCCAGTTTTCTTTCCGTTAACCTAGACCCTGGTTTGCTTGCAGTTTGATTTAACTTTTCGTTTAGGCAATGCTTTGCATATTTATTACATTAGTTTAAAAACTACATAGACATCAGAGGACAAAGAGCTTTCACAGTGCTATACTGTTGGCAAATAATGGTCGTGCTCTGAAATACTGACTCGAAATCCTGACTGGAGATGCTGACTGGAAGTCCGACTGGAAATCTTACCCTGATAGTTAGTTTCTCTCAACAGGTCTTTGTAAGAATTTGAATTTTAGATTATAACTGAGCTCGGTCTACAGGGGTTTATAGTTAAAAATATCGAAGATGAGTCAACGGAGGCAAACGATCTTAGTCATATTTTGTAGAAGTGGGTCTTTTGAGTAAATAATTTCAAATGTTACTAACGTTTTCACAAAATTTAACCCTTAAGAGGCATTTGAAACCGCCGCACAGATGCACGAAGAGCTAATAAGAACGGAATTCGATGGTGCATTTTGCCAAAAATTCAAACTTCTAGTCGATAGATTTTCTTCATTTTTTCACTAACGTAGAAAATCAGTAGAGAAAATGATCCATCGAAAGAAAAATAGGGGTCTAGCAATGGCCATCTGCCCTATCATTTGTTTATTTTATGACTTAGCGCCCGCGCTCATGCATGACGTGGCGATGTCTATTTGCGTGCGCAGTAAGGATACGCAGAAACAATTAGCGTGAACGTCCTTAAGCATGGCAGTTTTTAAATTCTAGTTGTACGAACTTATGCTTGAGAAATTACAAGAATTTTCGTCGTCTCTGCACTTTATTATAGGAGAAATAAAAACCTCCATTGAATAGTCACATGACTTTACACTGAAAAGTGACTAACGGAGACAAATGTCTGGAAAAAGTATTATTTGTACCATTATTATCATCACATATTCAAATTTCTCTGCCCCTCGACAAAGCGTGTTCCTGTAAATAGTTGACTACTGAAACTGATAATAAGTTAAGTTAACAGAAGCGGGTTTGAAAATTCATAGACAAGTTTTGGTTCTGTCTCTAACTATTGAGCAAACGGGTAATAGTCTGGACTCTACTTTTTTGCTGATGGTATCCCTAAGATAAATAAAAAAGAGTAACTTTACAATGTGCACCAGGGTAAAACGTTCGTGATGTATTGGTTTAAGAAATCGAAAGGAGCATGCTTATCGCATTTGTTTATTGATGCTAGCTGTGATCAAAACAACACAATTCCCTTCGGATTTCGGACATCTGCGTAATTCTAGAAAACAGAATTTTTGAGTCAGTGGAGCAAACATAGCCAAGGATTCACTAAAATGGCAACCATGAATTCGAAGTAGTTTAAAAGGACTTTTGCATGAGTGCAGAAAAATTAATTCCTGAGGTGGCGCGATAGGCCAAATGAATACAAGAATTACCATTTCAAATAGGGTACTTTTAAACGCTTTTAAAGTCTAAATATACAGTGTGAATTTCCAAATCATCTCGGGTCTCATAAACACATCAAGAATTCTCGACGGAAAAATTCTAATTTGGCGGACATTATCTTCATTTTGCCTGCCGCCCCGCAGTCATCTTGTATAATTAACTTCCCTCGAGCTAATTTCCCAATAATGGAAGATGCGCCTCTTCGGAGTCAACAGTGAAAATTACAAAAGAACCAAAAACCCATTCACCATGTGAAAGACAATTATGATCGGACTGTTAACATATCATCTAAAAACTGGGAACACTTAAGAGAAAACCACCAATTATAATAACTAAACAATTTAGTAAACCCGCCACTTTACCATGGTATTTTGTACCTAAGAAAAGAAAAAACTGAGAGAAAGAAAAAATGCAATACGATTTTGTTCTGGAACCAAAAAGACGAGTTTAACAGCCAGATGTCGCCAGGTGGTTGCTTTACGAGCTGCTTTTTACCGACGGCCAATTAATCGTGCCAAAGTTGCTAAAAATATCCCGAGGCCAAGAGACATGGAGACAGAATGACTGATCACTCTTCAGTGAAAGGAGGCAATACCGACTAATAGAGACTCACTTCGAAAAAAACATTTGGAAAGTTTTGCTAGGATTCTTAATTTGCTGATACAATGGATTGTTTAAAAAACGTTTTCTTTTGTCTTATTTTATGGTTATCGTATTTACTGAAAGATATCCTAAATAGTTTTCGATAGTTTAACACGTACGGGTTATTATGGTTTATTTTAAAAGCAACACATAATTTGAAGCACACTTGTGAATTCAATTCCTCAAAGAAGATGTAAGTAGCAGAGGATGTGCAATATTCATGCATATGTTTACTCAAATGTTGAATTATATATGAAATTATTACTAGAAAATGGTTTTCGTGGCTTGAATCACGAACGCTATTATCTAACAGTTTTATCACTTGCTTTTTCAGTTTGTTCCTACTGAAACAAACGATAAACAATTAATGGGAGTCTTTTGCTGCAGTAAGCTATAGCTTGGAACAATGAACAATACAAATAAGTCTTCATCGTCTGAAGAGCCTTCAGGTCAACACCAAGCTGACGAAACAATATGGCAACTGGTTCCCATCGCAGTGTTAATCGTGATCACGAATGGACTTGTATTTCTCCTGTTTGGCAAACTGCGGAGTTTGCGAACACCGGCAAACTATTTCTTGTTGAGCTTAGCCATGAGCGACGTAATGACAGGCTTGATAAATATCCCGCTATTCTGTGTGCTTTCGACTTTAGACGATCAAACCTTGGATGAAATGAACGGCAGCATTTATTGTGCGTCAGAGGTCTTTCATAACATGATCTCCTATTCAGTCGCTTATCACATCACCGCTATTACTGTGGAGAAGTACCTGGCAGTGGTTAACCCCTTTGGGCGTTTCTTGATGACCAAGAAAACAGTAGTCAAGATTTTATCCCCCGTGTGGCTCTGGTCCGCTTTCTTGGGGGCAATACCCGCCTCTTGGTGGTCCACGTGGTGGAATGGTGAACGTCGCGCTCTTAACGTGCAAACTGGCAACAACATATTCAGCCTTGTAGTTGTCTTCGTAATTCCGTATATGTTTATCTTATATGCCTACTTTATTATGTTCAAGGCTGTATCTTGCAAAAATCGCTTAAAAAAGTCGCTTCATCGAAAGGATCCCCGCGCTTTTAAGAGGGCCGGAAGTGAAAAGAAATGCCTGATAATTTTGTTAACTATGGCGATTGCTTTTGCCATTTGTTGGATTCCTTGGTTTACACTGAGGTTAATATTCTCCCTGGCCGATGTTGGATGGATAGATGGTAAAGACTGGGTTTATATGGAACACTTATCTCATGCATTTATCATCATCAGGTATCTCAGCTCTGCAATCAACCCTTTGCTGTACACGTTTTTTAAACAAGACTTTTGGAACGGCTTTAAAGTTGTGGTGCTGAACAAGAAGGCAAGGAGGCCTTCGATGACTCTTTCAATGAGGCAATCAATACGACTTCGAGGCAGTGACCAACATTTGGATCTTCTGACACCGGAAAACAATACCAAAACAGACCAAACAAGCGTCTAGTGAATATAATGGAACATAATCACTTCATCAATACTGCAAAACTATTAACAGGTGTTTGGAAGTGAAATGTGATACATCATTATCGCCATGTTTGCTACAAATTGAACACAGGAGGGAGTTCTGTATATTACAATGAAAAAAATGCAAGAATGATCTGGAGAACTACGCCAGAACCAATTGGCGTTATATGTTTGACAGGTAGCCCACATATGAAATGCATCTCAGTAATATGAGTAATCTCAGTAATCTGAGAAACAATGCGACTAAGCCAGAAACACTCTCGAGCGAAAAGTTATTGCCATAGTGACAAAATTGAAACCAAGGCAAACTTTACACAGTTATTCATTGCAGATTATGCTTCTTACCTTTTTGATTTAACCGACAAGGACAAACCCCGCGGTGAAAGATGATACATAGTGAAATACTAGAAAATAAAAACGAATTTTCAAGGAATTTTAAAGCCATTATCTTGGCGGCTAAACAATTTACCTGCATAATATATGATGATTGCCGTGATGTTAGACTGATTCGTTGGCTGTAAATAAACTACTCCCCTTGAAAAGATGTAAAATCAAACCCGTTTTGCATTTTCCTGGTTAATCCTAAACAACAGTATGGTAAACAACTCGTTACATGTTTGCATTATATTAATCGCGTGCTGCCCAGACCATGTTCGTATATGCGTTTGGAGTGGATCTACAATTGACGACAAAAGTGTTGAGACACTTAGCAGTAAAATTCGATTTTCGAGCGTCTTGGAAACATTCCCCCCTTCCCCCTCAAACAATGTTGATTTTTCTATTTCTTAGACAGCACAGACCGCAGCGCCTACCCAACACTGAATTGGGGGGTCGGGGGTATCAGAAAATTAATGTTAGATGCAAATAAAATAGAACAAGCGCTTCAATATCGAAAAGGGTCATTTTCTGAAAGTGTCTCAGTTACTTTTGTCGTCCATTGTAGCTTGTTTGGGAATATCATTAAAAGAAATAATTTCCATTTGCCTTTCAAAATAACCCCCATATTAGCCTCGGTTGCAAGCTGGAGGGTCCCAGTCCAATTCCAAGAAAATGATTCAGTGGTCTATAAAATAGAACGTACTGCTGATAGGTCGTTTTCCCCGTCCCCTCCTCCATACGTGGATAAAATTTAGCTAACTAGTGATTCAGTGACACGACTTAATTCGTAGAAAAAGATATCTTCTTAATAATTCCACTGTAAAACATTGCGATATAATTGAAAAACTTAAAACCATTTTGATTTAATAATTAATGACGATGTTTGCTCAACGTCAAAGTCAAAGTGAATAAAATGGTAAGAATATAACCATAACCTAAGAACTGCCATGAGACACGAATACAAAGAAAACAATGTTAAAATGATCCTCTACAGCTAAAATGGCTTCGAACCCCGGTTAGAATTTTAGGAATACACGTCTCTAATGATGAGAAAGGAAATATTGAATGGAACTTCAATCTTAAACTAAGAAAACTGCAAACAAAACTTGACATGTGGAGAGCGAGAGATCTTACCTTGTTTGGTAGAGTGATGATCTTAAAATCACTTGGATTGTCACAACTAATTTACTCATCCTCGATCCTCAACATTCCTGAAGGTTTCGCAAACTTAGTGAAAACAAAATTATTTAAATTTCTTTGGAAAAACAAAAGAGATAAAATTAAAAGATCCGGACTGTATCAGGACCTGGAGAAAGGTGGATTACGCATGATAGATATAGAGATCATGTTTAAGGCTCTTAAACTAGCATGGATTCCTAGACTCCTGTCTCCTGGAAGACAAAATTGGAGAACAGTGCCAGACTATTGTTTACACAAATTAGGAGGACTAAATTTCTTATTAAGGTGTAATTATAATCCAAAACACCTCAACACTTTGCCCTCGTTCTATCAAAGTATTCTAATGTATTTCAACGAATTGAGGAATCTTTATGTTTTTGATCAAGCACATGCAGGATTTAATTCTGTTCAATAATAAAGAGATACTTATAGAAGGCAAACCACTGTTTTTAAGGGACTGGTTTAACAAGGGTATCTTATCCATCCAAGATCTTCTCGACGACGCCGGCAATATATTGTCGTATCAGGAATTTAACAACAAATATTCTTGCAAATCAAACTTTCTTCAATACTATCAGGTTATAAGTGCTATTCCAAAAGATCTACTGAACAAAGCCAAACTCAGCGATCCAATCAAAAAGGAATTATATTCCACTGAAGACTTAACCATCCAACTTAATGAATCCACTCAGCTCGTCTTAAATAAGGCCAAAACCTCTGACTTTTACAAACTACTAAATGTGAAGACCCATACTGCTGAACATACAGGTCCTAGAAGATGGAACGAGAATCTATCTATGCATATGAATGAAGACTCCTGGAGAAAAGCATTTACCTCCCTAAAAAATCTATGCAAAGAAACCAAGTTAAGAGAATTTCAGTTTAAGCTGATTCATCGCATTATAGTTACTAAAAAAGAGCTATGCCGTTTTGGTATCAAACCAGATGATGATTGCTTATACTGTGGAGAAAAAGATTCCGTTGACCATTCATTCAAAGATTGTCGGTTCGTAATTTCCTTCGAAACTGAGGTCATTAAATGGTTTAATGCAAGAAATAATTCAAAGTTCAACCCAACCATTGAAGAAAAACTTTTTGGCCTAGACAAGAGTTCGTATAATAAAGAGCTAGTAAAGAAATTTAACTACACGATGCTATCCATGAGGTACTATATTTATAGTTGTAAATTACACGACAAACCAATTTTTCTTGGAGACTTTGTAAACAAACTCTTATTAAAATACAAAATAGAAAAACTCTAGAAAATATAAAAAAAGAGCGCTCCAGCAAATTTGCATCATTCTCTACCTTCTCGAATAACATTAAAAATGATTTTAATATTTATCCTAGCCCTTTCACCACAATATATGTTATAATGTAAGTAATTACGCAAGATATTATTGTAATTGTTCGCATAGTACACTATACTATGATGTATATGAATATTAAGAAGTGTGAATAACTAGGGTTGATACGAAAAATGTTCACAGTATTGTAAATTAATAAAGTTATGTAAGGAAATAAAAAAAAAATGTTAAAATGATAAAAATAAACAAATAAATAAATAAATAATAGAATAAAACATTTGATCACAGAGTCTCGTAAAAAGAGGATCTCAACAAAGTGGTGGTTTTTAGCCTTGGGGGGAGGGTACTCCCAGAAAAATTGGGTTGGGGTGTGCGGCCCGGTTCCCAACGATTTTGCCTACCCTATTTATGACCAAAAAAAATCGATACCCAATTTATGACCGTTGCGGCTGACACAGTTGCCCTAGGCATAATTCGCGAAGGGCTTTTGTTTATGGTATTATTGATAATGATGAAAAAAAGTAGCATCCTCTAAAAAATCATACCCAAAATTTCAAGACTAGATCACAAAAACCATACGCTATTTATGACCATGCTAAAACGGCTGAAACCCCCTACCCTTTAGGGCCGCACATACCTATATATATCTTGGCTATTTTTAGGTTAACGTGGTTAATTTAAGTCTGGTTTTCAATAGCAACGCAAGCATAAGCACAAACACAAGCGCAAGCATAATACTCCGTTTTCACACAACGTAAGCGAACGCAAGCACAAGCGCAAGCACAAGAAAAAGGAAAAATTTTGATCCTTGTGCTTGCACTTGTGCTTATGCTTGCGTCGCTAGTGAAAATCAAGCTTTATTTTTATTAGTTACCAGACATTACGCAAATTAATTATCATTGTTTTAAAAAGTTAGAACATATTTAGGTCTTAAAGACCATACGTGGATGGAAAAAGACCTTAGTTAGACTAAAATGGTTACTACTACGCCTCGACTAACAAACCGTGCGTCAAGACACAAAAGCCTTTTGAACTTTTTACGGTTAACATTGTTTCACGGCGAACGGCTAAAATGTTCTAATTTTTTTTGGTCCAACGGCTACCAATTTTTTGCCCGTGGTTAACCCAACTGAGAACCTCCATTTGCTTGGCACGAATTGGGTCTTTCTTAGCATTTAGCCCAGGGTTCAATTCGTTTATGAATGGCATCTCAAAAACTAAACAATCAAACTTCCATCTGCCTTTTTTTTCAAAATAGAAAGTTGTTGTGTGTTAGTTACTTAGTCCATGCACCACAAGATGCTTCTCGATTGCTGAGGGTTTGTACCCGCTGATAGGTTGGAATAGATGTTGCATATGCTGTACACTAAAACAATATGCGTCGCACAGTATACACTTAAACGTATAGCCCACGCATTGATTGGTAACAATTTGCGCCTGCTTCAGGTAACTTCTGGCAGTCGATCTAGCTCTTCTGTTAGGGTCAAGGACGCAATATAGCAGTATGGGCGAGAGGGGTTGGGGCGAGACGAAGACAAAAACGCTGTTTTCTTCTCGTATGTACCACGCCTATGCCTCATCCCAATCCCTGTTTCACTAAGGTCTTGTCCGCTGAATTTCGAGAAAATAAACTGCATCATCGTTTCAAGTTTGGTGATGAGGACAGAGTCGACTTTCACGTGGAACACAGCTAGAAAATGTCGGTTTTTTAGATTTTTGCTAAGAATGACTTTTAAATCGATCACCCATGGATTCCCTTAAAATCACGCCTATCACCAATATTCTAGAAGATTGGGTTTTGAGCGAACAAAAACATGCTGTGCAAGTATAAATATTCCACCACCTTTTTAAGCTCCTTAACTCAACCTCGATTTTAAAAATTGCCAAAATGGATCAAACATTAATAACTTATAATTGTAAATAAAATCTGTTTATGAAAAAAAGTAGGGGTCACTGAACGTCCAAGATCATTAAATTCAAGAAAAGCCATAGCAATGGCCATCTGCCCTATCATTGTTTATTTTAGTACCTAGCGTGCGCGCTCGATATTTATTTGCGCATTTTAATTCTCATTGTGCACCTTTGCACTTACCTATCTTTGCAGTATGGCAAACGAACTCCCACATTTCCGAGTTGCTGGTATAATGAGACAAATAAACAATTGTGCAAAAGACATTATCGAAATAGTTTTGTAAAAGAATATAGGCTTCGAAAGACATTGTGTTTTAGGATCGTGCGAATGTCGCTCAGCTTATATAAATATGAGCATAATTATTCAGTTTGTTGGTGTTATCGAGTGGAACAGCAAGAGAAGTAAAACGTTTCTAAC
>JAEMPF020036362.1:0-7500 GCA_022496165.2 Catalaphyllia jardinei | reverse complement strand
GCTTGAGTTTGTGGCCTTGTTTAACGTTTTTCGAGCTGAAAATCACTCACATATTGAAATAAAGTGGGTGGGGACTGGAAAAGAGTGAGTTGCCATGGGAACAAAATGTTCTATAGCCGTAGGTGTGTTTTCTGTAAAACTATTAGCCTACCAAGTTTCAATGGTTTGTGCTGCAAATTGGCCAATATAGCTCTATTTATATACATGATGTAATATTGGGTTGAGTGTATGACACCATCAGTCATCTCATTTGCATATTTTACACATTTTTCAAACTTGAATATCTCCGGAACTAATGTAGGTATTTGCAAACGGTAAACGACATTTTCATTCTTTTATAGAGTTATTTGTGATACATCTAAAAATTCAAGGGGTAAAAATTTGATCATAGTGCATTTTAAAACAAAGGCCAGTCAAGCTTGACTGGTTGAGGTCTCTGTTTTAAAGTCCCATTGCCGGAATAATAATGAACTTGCCCTCCAGCATGGCGAATTTTGTACCATGTGATCGTTTGTTGCAAAAAGCCTATCCCGATCAGCATATTTTGAGAAAATATCCTTTGCATTTATTCATTGATGGACCTCACTTAGATCACATGGTCTACCGCTCAACCACTGTACAGCAAAGAAGCACAAAGCTAGATTTACGGCATTTATGGCTCGTAAAACTGATCATCATGCAGATATTGTCATTATTTATCATTTTATGTCTTTTATGCCTTTTATGTTAGTGTCGACTATCTGCATGCACCCCTTGCTGAGACCTAGTCGCACGATTTTCTTTCAGGATTAAATTTGTGACAGTGCTTCTTAAAGGGATAGTATTTTTTCGTGTCGTCACGATAGTGTCCATTCGTTTGCCATTGAGTGGTAGTTTGCGTCCCTTTAAGACCCCTCGAGCTATGCCAGCAGGGGCTTTCATACACCCGCTAGGATTCAGATGAACGTACACATCCCTGTCCTCCAGGTTGGGGGTTGGGTGTGAGACTGAAAAACCCGTAAAAAAAACCCTAACTAATATGGAAATGTACACCAGAAACCAAAGGCAGCTGTGGCGGCAGAAACATCGCAATCCAAGAAACTATGTTCAAAGGCAATCGACCAGGGAGTATTAGCTACAGCTAACCGAAATACTAGACTCTTCTTTGACTGCAAGATCTTGATCAAAGGTGGAACGTTGCTGCAAGAGTAGAAGTGACGGTACAAGAGAGTTAAGACGGATGATATGAGATGCAACATACATACAGTAAAATGCCGACCTGAAATCGGGGTCGGCGTGCAGATTACTAAGATAAACATTTTATCTTGAGCTCGACGGTAGTGCACATCAGCCTCTGGCTAAATCTCTTAAACCTACGAATGTCAAGGTGATTTTGCCCTAATATTTTTGTGGTCATTTTGCTCCATACGAGATCATATGCTTATATCATATATGAAAACAGTCCTAAGAAAGCACGTGCGCTGATTGGTTAAACATCGTGTTTGTATAACTTGATGGAGACACAGAGCTAGCGCGCGCTGTTGACGTAGTGATGGCGCGAGCAAAGAGAATTTACATTTTGATAATCAAAGTTAACAAGTTGTTTTCATTTTTCTCGTCGTGGTCTAAAAGAAATAGAAAACATGTACCCCATGCTTATATCGAGTTATAGAAGCACTCGTGCAAGTTTGGGAGAACTCGAAAAAGCTGTGGAAACACTCGCCTGCGGCTCGTGTTCCCACAGCATTTCTCGTTCTTCCAAACTTCCACTCGTGTTTCTCTATAACTCTGTAGAAACACGGTACATGTTTTCTATTTCTTGAAGAATATATCGCACGTTAACCTTCTCGAAGTTCAATTCAATTCAGTTCAACACTTTATTGACACTCCCATAGTGGGGCCTTTCAGTGACAATACGACTAACAATATAGACATACCTATAAGAATTAATTATATAATAAATATTATCACTACATACTGTACAAAATGCATACTTAAGTCTTTGAAATTAAACCAAAAACGCTGCAGGTGTTCACTAGGCAGCATAAATACCACAGGGGATCCGAACTCTGTATCAGTAATAACATAACAATTAATGAATCTACTGTTACTCGCCTGTCCTGTATGTCTTTTGAGTCGACACCTGGTCGACGATTACATTAAATATTTTCTTGCTTGCTGCTTTGTAGCCTGCGTTGTACACGAACTAAACGCCGGTATAGACCGTCTGCGAATCAGCGACCAAAAGCTTGTCCCGCCCCCCGCGTGCTACCAGGGTTTTCTATAACATGTTTTAATTGGCTCTTGCATATGGCTGTTCTTTCATGCACCGGGATTGGACAAGTGGATCTCGTGAAACCATGGTTACGCTCTCGATGAATACCAGATACACAAAATAAACACGGCGGCGATCACGGAATTAGCGTTTAAAGCGGTGAAAAGCAGTTCGAACTATCTGACAATAGGGAACTTAAGCACCAGGCTATTTTGCGACGGCGACGGCGACCGGAAGTCACTTTTTGTCCCGGTAGGCGTTCTGGAGTTGTCTGTCAAGTCGCCTTCGTTTCGCGCGAACACGAGAACCTTCATTTTGGCGTTGTCTTTAGAACGTGAGTATTTTTTTTCACTAGCTCGTCTCAAAGTTGTCGTAACATTTTATTTTGGGTCTGTTACCTTTGTAGAACTATTTTCTTTCATGTCGTTCAAATTGTATACTCAAACATAGATTTGAGTATACAATTTGAAACATTTTCATTTCTCGTAGCTTTGGGCAAACGATGTCGGCGCCCGCCCCCGATGGAAAGCCAAAGTAAGCTTAACTATTGGGTCTTTCGAAAACATTTCAACAGAAAATATTTTTATGCACATCTTTATAAGTTTACATTTTTTCTCGACCGTCAGTCAAATAGCTCGTATTTTTGCTTTTAGAGCTATGGAGTGGACTGAAGATCATAATGTTATTTTCCTTCGAGAAATCCTGGTGAGCGATTTGTTTTCATTCAAAAAAGGAAGTGTTTCCAGGGGAGAAAGGTGGGAATCGATCGCAGAAAAGTTAAATCAATTGAAGATACTCAGTTTTTATCTCAAAGATAAGAGGCCAGTAAGAGACCGATGGGTTCTCCTCCAGAAGAAGTATAAGGCTAAGATGCATCAAGAAGAAACTGCAAGTGGAATATCCGTGGACGACATGTCTGAAATAGATCTTTTACTTGAAGAACTCGTCGGGAAAGAAGAGAGCTTAAACAAAGTTAGTGATGCTCGGTCAAGAAAGCAAAAAGAAGATAAGGCAGAGGACATAAGGCAAAAAGCTTTAGAGCGTTACAGCGAAACGAAAAAGCGCAAGTCAACAGAGAATGGCGATGAATGCGAGGAGAAACCGAAGCGCCAAAGGAGAAGTGCTCGCACCGAACCACTAGTTGAATTCACGCAAGAGAAAGTCAAGACTGAGCGGGAACTGCGACAAAAAGAGCTAGATCTAAGAACACTAGAGCAAGAGCAGAATCAGCAAGTGATGGTTAGTGTCTTACAGCAACAACAACAACAAACAAATCAAGACATTCTGTCGGTTATCCAAAAGCTTCTTGAGAAGAAAGAATGACATTTTCCCTAAGTATGAACATGTAAAGTCAGTGTTTATTTATTTCAGCAAAAAGACAGGTATTTATTGAAATTGATGTTTTATTATTTACTTGCGTTTTGTGAATTCGAAAAAAACAAGTTCCTTCATTATTGTTGTTACAAGTCTGACGTCTGCACAGTGGTGACTACTAAGAAGAATTCAAATAATTAAAATGGCCTCCATTTCTGCTCTGTTTATTTGAGACAATTTATCTAAAATAATACTACTGTGAAGGAGGATCTAGACCAAAAACCTCTGAGGTTTTGTTTCCATATAGGCAGGTAATATCATTATTAAGAGGTGCACATACAAGATACATTTTCCCACACTACGTAGTCCAATTTTTAGATTTTTCTTAAAATCCAAAAACTTGAAGTCGTTGATGATGTCCCCAAAGAGCCATTCCACGGTTACTCTAACAGAATTCATGTCAAAATTGTATTGCTCCATCATCGGTGTTAAGACACCATGGCGAAATGGTGCCTGTAAGTGTACTCGCAGTGGATAGGCAGGATCACCATAAACCTCATCGGCTGGCCAGTAGGGGAAAATGCATTCCTTTCCAATTCCTGGAGAAGATTGGAATCTACCAACATGCTTGCATCATGTTTTCTCCCCTCTGCATACCAAGACAGATAAATAAAATTAATAAATTAATGAAACATTCTTTATATATTCATGGCATCCAAGGGAAACTTACCAACAGGCCCATACGTGTTTCCAATAGGTCCATTTGGTAGAGCGATGGACTGAAACTTGAGTGAATGTACCCGTTTATGGCCATTGTACACTATTCTTTGGTGTTGGCCTGGGCGAGAAATTGGTCTTAACGTTCCATCAATAAATCCAAAGCAATTGTTGAGTGGTGCACCTTTTGCATGAATGACATCTGCATACTCCTGCAGCATCGGTGGACTCAATATATCAAAATTCCATTGTGAAATACGATGACCATGGCTAAAAAAAAATATGATCTATCACTGAATTGGTAATCACACTATTTCAGGAACTGGTCTTACAAAATGATGAATCATGTCTGAATAGCGACATGGATACGAGAGGCGCTTCAGAAGCATACAAAGCCCTTCAGTTCGGTCACACGCTGTTCGTTGTGGACAGCGGATGGTGACTGATAATTGAAGAACATTTGCCAATAATGTTATGTCCTGTTTTCGCACTCTGAACTCCGCTAAACACTCAGATTCATCCATCTGGTCGAAATCAAACTTTGGGTAGGAGCTGTACGGGAATTCTGGATTCTTGGAACCATAACTTTCGTAGAAGGTCAAAAATTCTTCGTCACTGATAATTTTACTGTCGTACATAAAAAGAACCAGGTTTCTCATATCACTGAAAAATGACATGCTTTCACACAGCTAATTTTAATAAGAGCGAATGAAGTTCGCTACTGACGTCGTTGCCGCAAAACTCGTCAAGCTGCTTAACGTTTATATTTTGGCGGGAACGACGTTGTGCTCTTCCCAGGCTCTTTCGGTCGCTAAAGTTGCCGTCGCCTCTAAAACGACCGGTGCTTAAGTTCCGTAATCTTCCCGAGCAACGGGAATCTGTGAAAGTTTTTTCGGGGCAACGATGTCTTTGTTAATCTCCCTACCGGTTTCGGAAAATCTTTCATCTTTCGATGCCTGCCGATTGTCGCGGATATTTATTAAGATTTCAGCAAGGATACATGAGTGAGCGAATGTGGTAATGCATAAAAATGCCAGGGAATATTGTTCATTCTAAACCAAAACATGGATACATGACAAGTACCCAAACTGTAAATCCTGTGGGGCTGTGAATGCTAACCGAACGTTCAAAGCGGCAAAGAAAATAAACATACCATTGCGTTAGCAACTCCAAACAACATTTCAGTAAAACTTTTACATTTAAATATGCCTCTTCAGGTAATTCCGTGATCGCTGCCGTGTTTATTTTGTTTATCTGGTATTCATCGAGAGCGTAACCATGGCTTCTCGAGATCCCTCTTCCAATCACGGTGCACGAAAGAACAGCCATATGCAAGGGCCAATTAGAACCATTTATTGAAAACCCTGGTAACACGCAGGGGGGGGGGGGTCCTTGCCATGTAGGGGGGGGGCGGAACAAGCCTTTGGCCGCTGATTCGCAGACGGACTATACCGGGGTTTAGTTCGTCTGCAACGCAGGCTAGCTGCTTTGTAAATACGGTGGAATCTTCACTAACGGCCACCTCTCACTACAACGGCAACTTCTTTTGTCCTGGTGGACGGTCCGTACATTCACTGGACTCTTATTTTAACCTCTTAACAGTGGCCACCTTTCCACAAGGGTAATGGCCACTAAAGCGTGTCGCAACTGCTAAAATTACTACCTCTCGACAATGGCCAGTTAATCAATGAATGACGAGCAGTGTACATTTTTCATTGAAAAAGGTCACGACACTTGACCCGTTCTAGCGTCATTGGTGTTTTATTGATATATCTTGATTGCGCCACTTATTCATATGCTACAATTAACACTTAATGACTGGTCCCGAGGGGAACAGTAAATTTTGTTTTCCGAGAATCTCAATCTTTCCTGAGACGTACGAAGTCGAGGGAAACATTGAGATTCGAGGGAAACAAAATTCACTGTTCCCCAAGGGACCAGTCATTAAGTGATTTGTTATATAGCCATACAAAACAAAAGCAAATTTTGAAAAACGCACTGAGATTTAAGCGACAACATCAGGCTACCTCTGATTACGTGCAACAGCGGTGAACATTTCGCGGGGTAACAGTGAACTGTTTCCCGCTTGACGTCATTGTTTTCTCAATGTTGCCTGCTCTAGGCATTTGGCGGGAAACAGTTTCATTGTTAGATGTCATGAGACCATGAACTAGCCAATGAATGGGCGCGCTGTAGCGGGAAGAACACCAGCTATATAACAATAAGCATTCTTTTTTAAAAAATAAACATGTTGCATCTCCTAAACGAAAACAAGTGTCATGTTACATACCTACCTCCCCTTAACGGCTACTTTCCTCTGTCGCCAAGGCGACTGTTAAGGAGAGGTTTGACAGTTTATGATGCACCGATTACGTCTCGAGTTTTTATTATAATCGCCGTTCAGTAACTATGAACTCTCATTGGGGAGGAGATTCTTCGGTTTCATAACTACCCCGCGAGAGACCTTTGTCCCTTTTCTCCTTTCTTTCCTCCGGTTAATATTTAACGACGTTCATGACAACTTGATAAGGTCGGAGCGCACATTCGGAAAACGTCCCATTTACAAAATGGTAGTTAAGACAAGATAATAGATAGTAGTCAAACTGTAAACCGCCTTCGCTTCTATTAAAAACCCTTTTAGACAGTTCAAAAAGACACAGGCAAATAACCGTACATTTATTAAAAATTATTGTTGATACAGTGTCCGGGTCCCCTGCATAAAAATGTTAAAATGTGTATTAAGAGTAGTAGCCTGTTAGGTCTTTCCTTTCCTCTTTGCAAGAGCTAGAAGAAAAAATAAGCTAGAAGAAAAAAGTTTGATTTCTCCAATTTAATTCCGGCCTGAGAATTGTCCTCTTAACTGTTTGTAACCCCGGCAATAATTAAAAAACAATTATTGGAAGAGGTTTTTGTGATATCCAAAATAATCAAGGTCGAGGTAGCTGATAATCCTTACCGAGACCTTGATTATTGTGGATATCACAAAAACCGAATCTATTAATTTTCTTATTATACATTAAAAAATTGTCAAGTACTTGTGAAGAATGTAAATTTCGTGGCTGGTATGACGCGGCGTTTCGTCCCGGCCAAGAGACTCAGATACTTTTCGAATTCCAGCAAACTCGTTGAGCATCGCTCTCAAAGTCCCGTTCGCGAAGTCAAGATGTTAGCAGTCTGGCCCTCTATCGCAGAAGGATTCCCAACCGCAAGTTCAC
>JAEMPF020036361.1:20000-23751 GCA_022496165.2 Catalaphyllia jardinei | reverse complement strand
GGGAACAACTTTATTAATTTTTCAAATTTCCGCACAATCATCACTTTCTTCCGCATAATATTGCTGAAAATTTCCACATAATTTCCCATTTTTTTCCGCACCCTATCAGATGGCCTGTTTAATGTGTTCCTCCGTTTCCAGGGCCAAAGCACTAAAAAAACTTGTCTGCAATTTGCCATATACTATTTCAGTGAAAAGTTACTAAAAGAACATTTTTGAAATAGGATTAAGAAAATGTGGATTGATTGTACAAAAAGCGCTCTTGAAAAAGTATTTTGAAATAACAAAATCAGAGACACGTTTTTGTTGTTTCTATGTAAAACTAGCTACTGTCAAAATTTGAGAGCAATCAAACAAATTCCATTTGACTTGTAGCTCTTTAGAGTGTCCCCTTCTGGTGACAAAATTGTTTCGAGGAAACAATGCTGAAAAATTTTCCTGCTTCGCAAAACAAACTCCGCCCACAAACACAGTCAACTGGGTTCTCAGATAACTGAGCCAATCAGCGCTTGGAAAGTTTACTTCTGTTCGCCTCCTGGTGAAATTCTCGCACATATAAATCTTTAATCATTGACAAGTGTTTCGTATTGCGCTCAAAGCGAAGAGAATTATTTTGGTGCTCGTTTTTTTCTTAAAGCTGTTGGAGCAAATTGGGGAAGCCAACAAAGGGAATGACCGCTAGAAACCAAAATAAAGCGGCTAGGAGGGAAAAAGCAAGTTAGTAAAAGAAAACATGACAGCTTCAAATGAACTGATAAATTTTAGAGAGAGAATTATCATGGCGAATTCAAAAATCGGGCATGTTTTACTTTAGTCTCCCTTGCAGCCGTTTTATCATTGCGTGACGAGACTAAAAACGGCTGCGAGGGAGACTAGTTTCACTTTCGACCTTGATAATAATGGTGATATTCTGCCGTATTTGTAGGAAGAGCAAACATCCATACAGCAATCGAGCCATTCCTTCATGCGAAATGGCAAGAACTCTTTTGTTTATTTATGACAGATTCGACAGAAACTCGTCAGCTGATATGTTTGAGAAAGCATGTTGGATTGGATAAGAAGCGGCAAGCCAGTCACAAAGAACATGTACTATCGTTACAGTGCCTTTGTCAACTCTCGACTTGATCTTTTGCGTTTTTGATCCCAGATAGCTCATTCCTGTATTTTTATTTTTGGTTCGCTTCTTTCGCTTGTTCGAGCTGGTCTTCGGACATTTCCATGGTCTAGGTTTATTCATACCCAAAAGAGTTGCACCAAGGAAGATACTACCTGGCGAAAACTGAGTAGACAATTCTTCACATCTGTATAATCCCGTGAAAGTCATCTCGGTTGATTGCATAACATCATAGGACTGTCAATCAAGGCGTAAACTTCTACTTCAGGCGAAAACGTAAAACCGCGATTTCTCCGCCATCATTTAAAATTTTTGAGAATTTTTTTTTTAGGTGAAAGTTCATGCGTAGACCTATACATTAACTGAAAAATCAAAATTTCAACAAAATGGTCGGTCTGAAGGTGCATAGTAACCTTAAAGGAAAACAGCCTTATCTTTGAGTCTTCAAAGAAAAGCTCTCCATTTAAGAGAACATCATCATGTACACTGTAACACCTGAAAATAGATTGTACTCAGTGAAGAGATCAAACACACTCTCATACAATCACTTTCTTGACAATAAACCTTGTATTCCTGGTTCATCTTGTTTCTGGTCACAACATTCCTCTTAAATTTACTAGGAGAAAATCCGGAATATGTACCGAAGTATTGGATTTCCCATACCGGAATATGAAGGAAACGAATCTGAGGGGCGTGGTTCAGATGAACCAATTGATGTTGACACAATAGACATTGAGGAAAATCATGTTCCACAATCGACAAAGAGGACAAAACCAAGGTAAACAGGGCTTTTTTTTTATGGTTCACACATATTACTGACATTGTTTTCAAGGCAAAAATGCCAATTAATTGTGAAGGCAGCTTTTTTTTTTTGTTAATTATTGTTAATAACAGTTGTTGTTATTGTTTCCAGTAGACTGAGACAACCACAAAAACGTTTGTTAATGTTTGATGCCTCAAGCTTATTTTAACTGAAAGCAGTTATGTAGTACGATTGAAACAAATTGATTTGCATTAAAAGGAACAATCGGAATTTGTGACAAGAAAAACACACGTTTGGAAGTGGATTTCTTTTTGTTAAGAGGGCACTAGATCAAGTTGATTTGGAAAACGAAATGAAAAGGGTACCATGAAAATCGCACTGGTAGTACATACAGTGGAACCTTGATTTAACGAAGTTGCTGGGGAACGGTCAAATTTGTTAATTAAATGGATGGTTCATTAAATCGAAAACCTCGATATAACAAAATTGAGGGAAAACGACCTAAATGTTCATTATATCGAGGTCATCTATAGTTAATGATTGATTTGTAACACAGGTGACTTTAGTGGAAATACTATAGTGCCAATGTCTATGACATATAATAAGCCGTTGACTGAAAGGTTGCTGTCTCTTCATCATAAGGATAAAGGATTTGTTGACTGTTGATCTGTTCAGCGTTTATCTTCTCTCGCATGTTGATGTTGTAATTCATTATATCGAGGTAGATTTTACATTCAGGCTTCCAGATTATGTTTGTTACATCAAAGAATTTGTTATATCAAGGTTCTATTCCATACATTTTACTGTAACTTTGGCCAGGACATAGAATATCGTTTGTTATGTTGAGGACTTCGTTAAATAGAGGTTCGAGTTAAATCTAGGTTCCACTTTACTACTTTTGATGAAAAAGTCAAATCTTCCACTTTTTATCGTCTTTTTTGTTGTTTTTTGTTGTTGTTGTTGTTTTTTAGCAGTCTTTTGAGCTAGCTCAAAGCTGCCCAACAGAAAATGTTTGTTGTGCAAGTTATAGTCACATGTTGTTTGTGTAGTGTTCAATTAAATAAGATATTCCCAGCCATAGTAAGCACAGCATTGCATACAGGTTGGTATCTCATAAAAAGTTGCCTGATTAAGCTTCCACAACTAGTGAGTAAAGAAATGTCTTTTAACATCTGTTTTGACCAGGAGTGAGTCAAAGCACACCTCTGCTAGTCGAAAGATTCTTGCCCAAGTTCAGGAAGCATCAAGAAGAATGGCTGCTGAGCTGGAAGCAAAACATCCCAACAGTAAGGTAAGCACAATGTCTGACAGATTACCAACACCCTGGAAAGACAACATGAAATAAGTGGTGAAAAAATAGACTCCTAAGATTCACAAGTGGTCAGAAAATTTCAAGCTCTGTCTTGTACATGACGTCACACAGCAAACTTGTCAAGTGTAAAGCGAGGCTTTGTCAATTGATCTTATTCATACATGTAAATGTTCACGTTATTGGACTGAAACTAGCTTGCTAATTATGGAGGCTAATGTGAGAAGTCTTTTTAAATCCAAACAACATTAGATCTCTTTTTAGTGATATTCCCCAACATAAGCCTCCATTAGAGCTTAGTTCCAGTCCAGTACCAAGAATATGAATATTGTGTATTCCTGCAGGTGGCTAATAGAGCTTATCCTGGATTCTGTAACCTGAAGTGATGTTCATTGCAGGGTTACCCCTTTTATTAAATTCGCTGGCATAGCGTTCTAAAGTGATGACGTCACAAAAATAAAATTTTTGAAATTATGGGTTATGATACGATATTCTTATAGAGCATGCTAAAAGACGTCCTCATCCCAAAAATTAGCTCCGAATTGCAATTCCCGGTAGAGATATA
>JAEMPF020036361.1:0-15000 GCA_022496165.2 Catalaphyllia jardinei | reverse complement strand
GTAGTTTTGAGAATCTGTTATTACATCTAGACAAGATTTGTTGGTTGATCGTTCTCTTCAAGTTGTAGGTTTCCTAACTTGTAAGGGCTCTTTGGTAATGAAGTGATGTCATGTGAATAACAATCGATTCAAGCTGTAGTGTTGTGCATCATTGATTTATGATGCAGTAGCACGCTGTAAGTTGGGAGAGAGCAAAGATAGAAGCACAAGAGTTGCCCCGGAGGTGCAGTCAAGAATAACTGCAGCTTCTTCACCATTAAGTGCCCTTTACTGCACCTTTAATTAGCATGCGGACTCTAAATTCAAAGCTCAACCGACAAATCTGTTTTCCCTACCGACAGTAGTCGGAAGCTGCGAGGAGTCGCTGAACATTCGATTGAAGGAAGCGTAAAACGCATCTGTCGGTTGAGCTTTGAATTTTAGAGTCCGCATGTTCTTGCACACAGGAGAGAAGTGAGAGATGTGACAGTTACCCTTACCAATGCCAACATCGCTTCTCGCTGTTAATCCGGTTATTTTGTTTGCATCAGATGATTACTTCGTATATTATAGTCAAACACGGTATTTATAATTTGCGTGGGCACCGCTTTTCCCCTCTCTTAGCAGCTGCTTTTAGACCTTTTATAACGGCCGTATTAAACCTTGTTTCTGTTTCAGTGTCATATTTAATGTATGGACCGTATGGTTCGTTCGCTCCTACCTACGACTCGTCTAGAGCAACTATAACAAAAGAACAGTCAGATTTGTTGTACAGCACCTATGGCGATGATACTGGAATACACTATGCCAAAAGGTTAGTACGTAACGAAATAACTGTGACGAGACATACTTCCACTCGCCTTGCGCTTGCCTCTGACGTTGTTTAGGATGATTGTTGGCTAGATTTCAAATTAGACCAAGATCAGGTTTGCCTAAACCATAATGAACTGTTCATTTATATCAGGATATGCAAAGCCTACATAGAGCACTATTTATTTGAAGTGTCAAAGAGTAATCGTTTTTGCATCACTCCGCTAAACGATTGGCTTAAAAACTACGCGCCATTTTTTTCATCCAATCAGCGGGATTGTTGTCTTTTTTTCTGCTTCCTTTGTGATTGGCTAGTGTGATTACTTTGATTTTGGTTTTTCGACACTGTATTTTAATGTTTTGGTCTTAATAATTGTTTGAAAAGTTAGTCTAGTGTGGCCTGAGGGTGAAACACTACGGATATTTCTGGTTGCGTAAATGAAAGCCGAAAGCAAAGACATTTCAACAACAACAACAACAATATTTATTAACTGACACTTAAGACAAGTTACAGAGGATCGTCATATACATCACAGGTTACTTAAAGAGAATAATTAGGAAATTTATTTAATTAATTGGAGCCTAGAGGTCAAAGGAACCGTAAGGTTTTCGAGTTGACCTCTAGTAACTATTTACAGTTAATTTTAGCTTTGACAATTGCTGTATTGCTTGACATCTTACTTAAAACTACTATCTTGAAATAGTTAGTATACCTCACCTAGCTTCGGCGCATTTCCAGCAGTGTCAATTTCCTCTTTTTTTAACCCACAGTCTCCAGGCATTTGTTAAAGACGCTTCGTCGTTTTCACATGAAGCGGTGGATAGACTGCTGGACGTCCTGACTGAAGGAGCGCATTCTAAATATCTTAAGCAAATGGCTGAGGTATTTGCAGCTTAATGATAAGATTAGATATAAATATATTCATTGTATTTGTAAATCCTCATGAATGTTCACCGTGTATAAAAAAAGATTAAAGCCAGTCTGTTATTTGTCGCTATGTCCGTGTTGTTTTACGTGTTGTGCAATGCACTGGACTCTAGACAATAAGGCGACTACTTATCACTTGTTCATTTGTTTTTATTTGTATCTCACCACTGAGCCCAGCAGTTCCTTTACAAACACCTTTGTTTGTTATCATGCCAGATTGAGAAAATCGAGCAAGAAAAGCAAGCCAAAGAAAATGAAAATATCGAACAAAAAAAGGAAGTTACAGTCTCTTTGGAGGGTGAGGTAAAATAGATCACCTTTGTGCAAGTAAATTTATAATGTCACCAGGGACCCTATTCTCGGAAGTCTCCAAAAGCTGTTTTTGTTTGCTATGTTTTCTTCAGGATGTAAATAGTCTCAGTTGAAATTCAAGCAATATAAATATCAGGAAACGAAACGTAACGGACTGGTTTTGAGCTTAAACCCACTCTAATATTCCTTAGGTTTAGATCTTAAGAAATGGCTTTGGGTCCGTAGCGTTACAGGGACCTTTGAGAAAGGGTTCCCAAGTCCCCTGATTTAACATGCCGTATCCCTCCCCGGTAGTATAACTTATAGACTGAGCTCGATGCAAGTTTTGGTAAACTATTGGAATCTTACCACATGACCCTGGGTACTCTGAGGTCAAACCACAGTCCCGGAGGGAGGCCAATAACCTTCGATTGGAATTTGCGTCTTAAAGTTATATTAATTGAGGGTGATGTTGCTTACACCCAACAAAATTCTCCGACTTCCTCGTGTAGAGTATTGTTCCTTTGTTCATCTTCTAACGTCATCGGTTAAAAAGGGTTTTTTGCTAATTCTTTTCCAGTCAAGCCAAGAGGGGAGCAGGGCAGCCTCTACATCTGGAGCAGGCGAAAATTCCAAGGTACGCAATTCTTTTTTGTGAGGTTCATGCACGTAATTGTGGTTATTATTGTTGTTTTTCGTCTTTTGAGTTATGAATGAAGTAAGAACTTTTTTCCTAAGTTGTGTTATTCTTGTCCACTGACAGGTTTCATTGACGGCTTCCACTACTCCAAATTCGTCGTCCACTGGTAACTCTTCCTCTGTGGAATTATTTTTGACTTCTTGTTTCACAGCAGGGTTTCTTGGTCGTTATCAGATCTTTTATTGGTTGTTTGTCTTCACAGGAGATGCGACAAAAATTGATTTCCAGTCACTCTTGTCTCTTGCGGACGAAGGAATCGACGTGTCCTTTTTGAAAGCCTCAGGTAAAAAAGGCGTAAATAAGGCGTAAATTACGTGTGTCTCATGGTTAGTAATCATGGTTAGTACGTTGGGCTTCGGAGCGAGCGGTGAAGGTTCGAACCCTGGGAACTTTGAGTTGTCACGGTGTTCTTGGGCAAGACACATTACTCCCGCACACAAATTAGTTTTTTTTCTGGGGGGGGGGGGGGAGGCTGCAACCTAACAGCACGCAGGAGTGTAACCTGCGATGGACAGTGGCAGCAATACTCTTACACCTGCTTTGTGCTCAGAGTTAAGAGTCATGGGCTATGAGCCAGTTAGCCATCTTTACGTGTTTTCTACCTGTGTGTTGTATAGAGCTCAATACTTTATACATGTTTTAGTTTTGATTGTTTTACTACCTCTTTTGCTTCTGTGAGTATGGACTGTTAGATTTAGTGATGATAATAATAATAATAATAATAATAATAATAATAATGATAATAATAATAATAATAATAATATTTCTTCTCTTTTTCTTCCTTATTATTTCCAGATGATACGTCAAGTGGTGACTCACTGAGGTGTGTTTTCCTTCGCTTGCACTCACAAGACATCCTCTCCTTTTCTTTTGTACAGATCAGAGTTGTTATATTTTTGCTTACAACTGTGCAGTATTTTAAATCAACGTTATCTCTCACCCTCTAGCTGCTTGTTATCAGACAAGTTGCATGCAACTGGAAAACTGTTAGACGACCTCCAAGAGGTGCAGAGCGCTCGACTTAGCCACAGACCAGAGGGCCCCACCGGCCCCACCCCTGAGATTGTCATTCGACCCTCACCTCAGGAAAGGATTATCGGTAAAAGGCTTGGTAACTAGTTTACGGGGTTCTAATTATTGTTGTGATTGTGTGAAGTCATTTCTGTTGTTTTTGTCGCTTGTTACTGATAAAGCTACCTTACTCTTATGCACTCCACAAATGGCATACTTATTCGCAGTAAGTTTCACCGGCTTTCTAATTTGATTGTTTGCATTTTACTACCCAGCTGATCGTGTGACGGAGAATCTGAAAGACCTTACGTCACAGGTAGGAAAAGTACGGTAGTGCACGCTTTGGCTGGTTTTAACTGTTGGATTAGAACTCATATGTGCCAAAAAACTAGACCTTCTCCTAAACTTTCGTACCTTTTTGTGTGTTGTCTCCTTACAGGTTTGCCCGGAAGAAGTCATTTCAATAGACAGCATACGGGCTGCCATGGGCGTAGGACTGGTACCTAATACCCAACGACAAAAGCTGGAGGAAAAGGCAGCGGCTGACGGAAAGATAGCTCCTGAACCCCACGGTGAGAACTTTCTTGGTATTTCTGCTGTTCAAGTACCGTGATTTCACCTGTCAGTATTGCCCGTTTACTGTCATATCTTTCTTTTCTGTGTTGTTGAACTCTAGTGATGGCCAGTGTTTTGTGAGACTGTTTATCTAAGTATCATTCCTCCCCTTGCCTTGTTTTTGTTCCTTTATTTGTTTGCTTCCTTATCTGTTTGGCTTTTAAGATCAAGCCGTGAAGAAATTTCGTGATAATAAAAAGATAGTAACAGGAATCACTGAAACTGGAGGGGTGGCAGGCCTGGAAAAATTTGAGTGGCGTGGAATTCGTAAGCTAAATAATTACCGCAAAAAGCTTAAACGTTCAGGCAGCATACGGCTGTTACTGTTGTTCATCGCAACATCAGACAACTGTAATTCTAATGTTTCTACAAAAGGTTTTCTTTTTAGTTACAATTGAAATGCAGAGCGTGTTCACTCACGTGTCCAGCGTCCATGAAAATTTATTGGAACAAAAGAAAGTGTTTACATAGGAAAAGAGTTGAACTAACACAGGATTGGTTTGGTATATCAGCATGACCGCCGTTTCATTGTTTTGGAACACCAATATGGCTGCCATGACGTCATGTGCATACGCCTCATAGTAGAATGACTTAAGATCTATAGAATCGTCCGACTGAGTTGTTTTTAGCAGATGTACCTGTGACCTAACTCGGATCTGTTTTATATTTTCTGTCTATTAAGGTCATTCCACTGAAATAGAACCTACACTGAGAGTTTTCTCAAACTTTGCCAATTGATTGTTTATATTATAGGAACTTAAATTTGGAAATAAAAATGAGGGGTCCCCATTTTCGTTTAGGAGCAACAGCACACTGAGAATTGGCCCATATTTATTTTACATAGAGAAATTTACTAGTCAATTCAAAACAACAGAAAAAAATGATGTCACCGTACTCGTTTCGAGAAAATGACGATTTACTTCTTTGCGAGGTCCAGCCGTAGAGGAAAAGCCGCCATTTTCTAATGCGCGCGCGCTGATCACGCGTAAAATTATGCGCAGTAGGGATGCGCAAGGCAATACTGGGGAATTACCTTAAGGTTTACCATTTCTACTGCGTACGATTTTTGCGTCATCAGCCCGCGCACATGAGCGCGCGCGCGTACAAAACATAAGAGATTTCCCTCAAGCTAAGCTCGATAGCGAGATAAGAGCTCTTTTTCTCTTAAACGAGCACGTTGACTGAGGTAACCAAACGTCACCTAAATAACCATATTTGTCAGCATCGTGGCATGAAAACAAGCACGGTGACCCCCTCTTTTTATTACGTTTTTAAGATCCCCTTGTACTGTAATGACACCATACCAAGTTTCATCGGAAATCTATGGCGGGTTCCTTTACTCGGGAATCACCTTAAGCGGACAGCATTGCAAGGCCCATTTTTTCTTTTCCCACATTTACTTTGAAAAATACTTGTATACAACGAAAACCTCCATTAATTAAGCGGGCGCGGACTGCTTCAACTTGACTGTTATGGTTATTTCTATTGTTAGACACTTGTATTAAACGGACAGTGCGAAAAACGATGCGTGTTTTCTTTGTCTCACGACAAAGAGCTGTCACAGAAATGCGATAACATTCCTGTCATTGTTTATGGGAATACGGTATTTCATTGTTAACAAGCATTCGCGAGAATGCTATTTGACCCCCTTTAAAGTCTTTTAATACACCTGATACAGGTTGAACTGTAACTTACTTCATTGTCTTCTGTATTGTAGAATCTGCGGAGCAAATTGTGGAAATCGCTGACTTGACACTGCAGGCATCGGGGGAACAGTCTTGACAAGTCTCCGTTTGCCTTTATATTCCGACTTTTGTAAAAGCTGTAAGCCTTATTTATTAGAAAAATGAAGAAAGAAAAAAGATCTGTAACGTATTTTTTTTAATGTTAAACAATAAAAATGAGCTCAAAATCTGTTGCATGGTCAGACGTATTTTAAAGTAATCAGCTGACCGGACGGAGGCGCCGCGCCACTCACCTCTCAGAACCGCCCTCAGAACCATTGTTACTGCGCATCCAGGGTTGAGTTCATCTTGTTGTTTCCACCACACGCACGTGGATACTGAGCTTCAACTGTGTGTTCACTGACAACGACTTTCAGAACTAAACGGCTGAACTAAACTGTTAAATATGTTCCTGCTGTACACAGTGAAAACTATGGCCAGCAATACTTAATCCAGGTTATTGTTAACGTTATAGGCTATTTTACTTAGTGTCATCACCAAATCACGAACAACAAGAACCAAAAGTCGGAACAACACCAGTTTTGCAAATGTGTAAAATCCGCCATTCGATGACAGAAGGCTATCCGTTATTTTCCTTCAAAACAATAATGAACGGTTCTCTTTTGCCGAACGTTTTGCTTAAAAAGTCGAACAAATATGCCTGCAACATATTTCTACCCTCAATTAGAAAGAAAACGGTGATGAGGGTTTGCAAATAGAAGAAAATCTTGGCAAATCGAAACGCCTTTTTTTTCGCTTTGTCAAACGAGCTGTGCGGCCTAGTTTAAACCGGATGTGACGTCACTTTGTTGGATGATCCAGATACGAAAATTTCAGGAGTCTTCTGCCCCCCGCTGTGCGCATCCTTTCTGCGCACGAAATTCGTGTCGCAGCGCCACGCCACGTAATCCCATTTAGCCCAAGTCAAGTATGAAAAATAAGTTGAGGGTTTAGGCCCGTGTGCGCCAACTTCGCCAGCAATTTTCTTTCTTCGATGCTTGATGACCGCCATTTTTCTTTCCGTAGATCGGTTCCTTTGCTGATTTTATCCAGTTTAACAACAACAAAAAGCAGGAATTATCTGTCCGTGAGAAGTTAGCAATTAAGATTTCGCTCTTTCTGCTCTCGTGTGAGTGTGGACGGGCAAGGCTAATTCTTATTCTTTTTCTAAGCCTATTTAACCATAAGGAACAACATCAGCCCAAAAAAATTTGCTTAATATATTTAGTTGTGTTGCATTGAGTTCGTTTACCTGATCTTAATTTCACTAACGTATCTTTTAACATGGCCGATAGTTGTTAGGTGACATCGTAACCGGGTTGGCCGAGAAAACAAAAGAATAGAGTAAACAACAGAAATAATGAACCAGCCCGCGCTGACCTGGACACTAGTAGTTTTCTCACTTCGAAAAAAGTTCACCCCAACCTAGCATCAAAGGGCGCGTGCGTTCCATTCGACCAAAAATTCCGGTTTGAATTTCCGAATTTCCCTGCGTCGAATGGAAGGGAATTTTACACCAGACCTGACCAATCTCGTTCCATTCTCGCCTGAGTACATTTTACTCGACAGGATGCTGAAGGGATCATGGAAAAGTAGCTGTTTTAAGCGCCGTAAGCTGCTTCATGGAAAAAGATTTAACACGCATTCACAATTAGTTTAAGCAAATTCTTCCTTGATATTTACCTGACCGACACAACCACCATTTTCGCCATTTTTGGTGCGAACTTTTCTCGGGGGAGAGTATGAAAACCGGCCGAACTGACCCACCGGAAATTCGGAACGACCAGTCCACAATCAGATCTTAACATTTTTGTGGAGGATAGGCGATCAAGAACAGGCTCGAACTGTGGCAGATCATTTTGCATTCAGTGTAGTGTCTACTCGAAAGACTCGCCGCCATCTTCTAGCTTTTTACGAATAAAGGAACTAGGGCCGATTCATATCGGGTAGAAATGCAACATTGAACAGGAAATTTCCGGAATTTCCAAATTTCCAGAAAAAAAGGAGTGCTTTCAATTCGACCAGAAATTCTGAGATTTTCGGTCCGAAATTGAATGGAAAATGGACTCAGCTCCAAGCCTGAAAATTTGCACCTAGTTCTAAAAGTCTCATAGAAACAGAAAACTGTTTTGAGCAAACTAAGTGCTTATTGCTTTGTTTCTCGTGAGGTTTCTAGGCCGATTTATGGCCATTTAATTCCATATCATGTACTGCTTTTTTTTCCTTTTTCTGCTGTTGGGTAACCTTAGAACTATTGCATCTATACGAACGTTAATTCCGAGCTTGGGTTACCTGTGATCTGACAAGCAACATTTGCCTGTTAGCTCGTGTTGCGTGCAACTTCAAATATGGCGCCAGGGAGTCTGTCAGTTAAAACGTGTGTCAATGTGAGCCAGGTGTGTGTGTAAAACCTGTTTTGATTACTGTATCTAATCTTTGAACAGAACCGAGCGACGGATAGCAAAGTCTTTATAATACGATGCAAAGCGGAGCCTCCGAACTGACGGCTTTATTTTGCCTTACACAGCTAGAAATAAGATGAAATAAATTGAAATTATTTCCTTTGAAAACATGTTACAATTCATAACTGGTTTTTGAAAGTTGCTATTCCATAGTCAGTGCCATCATTTCCTTTCTATTCAATCTGGTAAACGAAAAACTGCAGATTGAAAAATGGAAAGAAAAAAATTATTTCAGCTGCGAAGAATTGTAACGACTTGATAAAGACATGCAAGATGGGGTATTACTCACTCAACGCTAAATTATATTCCTATGAAGTAACCTAAAAATATCAAGCTTCTAGCATAAGGCGGGTTTTTCACGTTACATAAACTATGCTAGGCTGCATTTTTCAAACGATAATTTGCCTTTTAAGGATTTTATGACGGTGTTTGTCGTTCATCTAGTGATTGCATTGACATGTTGACGAATTATTGACTTTATTTCCTCCGGGCAGTTACGTAATTGCTTCAGAGAATATAAATATTTGACCCGATTTTTTTTCCGCCTGCGTTTAAAAATCACTGTTATTTAACAAAAAAAGTTGTTTACATACAGCTTAATTTTAGCCAGATTGCTTCGGAGCAAGCGCGCTCATCGCAAAGCTATTTGATAAAATGAATCCATTAGTGAAGTGTCGAAAAAGCTCTTTGAAACAAATTTGTGGTTGAATATATGAAGTAACGTTTCGCCTCAAGGTATATCTACGAGAAGAATGAGCGCCACGATTTACACTCCAAACAGACGTGCGTTGAATCCAGTCCCCACACCTGCGGGTTGTTCCCCAGTTCCAACAACAAAGGCATCAAACAGTAACAACCAGCTTGCGTCACAATTTGCTTGGCCGTACTCCAAGGTCTGAGAAGGAACTCGAATTGTGAGGCCGTAATTTTTCAGAGGAAAGGTTATGAAACCGTCTGCAAAAAGATTTCAACCAGAACAAAAGGGGCACGAAGTAACCCGACTAATGCATATTTCAACTCCTGACGACCGTGTTTACCGATACAGCTATAATTTGGGAATACTTGAGTTTCGTACGCAACGAAGGGAAAATGCCATGATTGTGGCAGCGAGGAGTCCTGTAAAAACTCAGCGCAGAATCCAGAAATACAACGATTTGGCGACATTGGAAAACGAATCACCGCACGACTTTGCTTTCCCGACTGTAATAGATGTCGCCCCTGCCACGAATTGTTCGCTGCAAGGAATTGAACTGCGCGTTAACGAACAGGAACATGTCTACAATGTTCAACAAGTACCTTCTGCCGAAGAAACTGTGAACGCGCGCCAGGGAAAAACGAATGAATCAAGAGAATCGCTAGAAACAAATGCTACTCGAAAAGGCCCTGTTCTTTCTTCAACAGAATGCGTTGCGAACAACAGCGAAGAAGACAGGGAGTTTAACGCTCAATTTAATTTGCCCCCGATTGAAAAATTTCGCCGAGCTGCCCGTGTTCTAGGGGTTTGTTTACCACCAAAAGAACTTTATTGTCTGCAGAGGCGAAATGGTGCATGCGTAGAAAACGAGTGGTCTCTTGAACACAGAACACTACTTCGTATTTTGAACAAGAGATTTTAGATACAGATATCGTGGGAAAGTAACAAGTGCAAAGATCTCAGATCGGAAGTTATTGAATACATGATATGAACAAAAAGGAGGTAATTCTGCCGTTTTGGTGGCGTTTAATCTTTTAAAAAGAGATGAACAGATTCAGATGTTTCGAAACAATTATACATTCCTACTCATTACTTTCTTGCAATCCTATGTATCTTTAGCAAGAAGAGGTTTAACAATTGAGAGATTCATTTGTCATTTGTAACGCAAAGTTACAATTTCTAATCGAGTATGCCTGCGCTTAACCCGCACAAATTTACAAAGTCGAAACCATGATATTTCGAGGAGAAAAACCTCTGAGATCTAATGAAGGAGTATGTATTCGTAGTGATATTGTTTCGGGTTAAGTTCAATATCACGCGAAATCTTAAGGGTTTAATTTTCTGTCAGAGAATACCCGGCCGGTAGATTTTTAATCTTTTCAGTTGCTGCCGTGTGGTATGTTTACGGTAACTATTTGAAACCAACGATGACGTCACATGATAACATAAAATGGCAAACGTTTTGGCAAAACTGAATCAGTACGGCATAATTATGTTGACATTGATTGTTATATATTTATTACACCGGTCGTAAACACGCACAGAACAAGATTCAAAATTTATCTTATTAACTCGCTGCGAATTTTATTCCCTGTAATTAATAATTCAGTGTAGTTTTTAAAACAAAACGATGCAATCTAACAAAGTAGGGAGAAAATACAAGTTTTTTTAAGTTTATTCTCAGAAAATTATTATTACTTTTTTTTATAGTACTTTTACGGTTGTTCAGCTGATTGTTTGAAATTGCTTTCTTTTATTCTTTCGTCCTTATCAAAATGTCTTCAAGTTTATTATAAAGAGGGACTCTTTTGTGAAGCTTTACCATCTATATGGCGGGCAAACACGAATCGTTAGTTTCGACTTCGATTTCAGTTTATTTTCCTCAAAAGGTATCCTGTTTTACATATTTTTAGATTGTGGGCGCTTATTTAAGAGGCTTCATTCAGGAAATGAGATTTGAATTTTTGCACTTTGTTGTGTCTAAAAACTCTCCCCGTTTTGTGTTTGCGATCTGAAAACCCTAGGAGCACTCAATGATTAATGACCATTTCCTTATTGTTGATGCTCAACTTTGTAGGCAAGTATGAAATTATATGATAGAGAAAGAAACGAGCCAAGGCTTATCCCAATTGTGCTTGTAAAATGCTGCAAAGCTGCTCACCAGCTACAAGGCCTGTCCCGATTGCGCTCGGCAACTTTTGAGTTCTGAACTTTTGGCCTTTGCAGCAACCTTTTGCGGTTTTAGTAACGTAGAGCATAAGTAACGTTTGGGTAACATATAGCCGGGTTTGGAGCACATATTAAGCACGAAAAAGCCAACGATTTCAACGGTTTCAAGCTATTGTTCTTGAGCAATGTTTAAAAAGCAATTATTGTGATGATGAACGAATAAAAAAGCTTTTCATTAACGTTTATTTAAAAATATCAAGAAACCTGGCAGCTTTTCAAAGGCCTTTAATCACATTTGTTCACGTGAGGGCGCATTGTTTTATCCTTACCGAAGCGTGCTCATGTCGACTGGAACTAACCTATTTCGCGGGAAAAATATCCAAAAATAGACTGATCTGTAAAAATGCAGTTGCATTGGCTTATTATGTGAGTTGTAGGCTCCTAGTGATGGGCTCCTGATATCAGTAAGGGTTTACGGTGGCTCAGAACAGTATCTACCAATTTCCAAGACAGATTTTGATGAGTCATCAAATCCAGTCTTGATGAGTTAAGGTGCGATCCGGCATGATGTCAAAAAACTGCCCAATCATTGGTGAACACGTTGTTGTCATTTCCTTCGGTGACACGATAGGTAACCATAACAACAGTATGACCTGCCAAAACAAAACCCCTTAATTTTTTATTTAAGTACAAATAATTCAAGAACAACTCGGAAAACCCATTTTTTTCATTATCTAATTGTGATTGGCATATTAGGATACATCTTTTTGCAAAGTTTGATAACCTCTTACTAACCGAGCGCGAGGGCAGTTCTGGGGAATATTGGCCCGAGGTCGTGGCAGTACGGACCGAGCGAATACAAAAACGACCGAGGGCCAATATTGCCTAGTACAGCTCGACCTAGCTAGGTTAGTAAGTAGTTTATTATATGGCACTCAGGCCATGCTTGTTTTGAATTTGCCGGCTTTCGAAAACAAAAACATACACAGCCGACGACCGTTACCATGGAAACGGTCCGTATGGCGAAATCCTGGTCGAGAAAGAACCAATCAGAACGCTCGGATTTACCTTGCCATAAAATAAAAAAACGATTCTGCATGTACGCGGGATTTAGAACCACATTATAAATTAAGGTTGCTACTCACAACATGCCAACTTTGAAAGGGAAGATGTCCGCTTTTCTAATTGTAGAAAAAGTCGAGTGAATGAGGGATTCCACTGGGACCAAGAAATTAAAACTGCAGTGTAAACTGGCTGTCAAGGCGCTCATCAGGCGTGTGCAGTTTGTTAATCACTTTGCAGGATTTGTTTTTGTTCATTTCTTTTTTTTGCGCCACGTTTTATTTTTTAAAGTCACACTCTCTTGCATAAATTTCTTTAATTATTTTCTCCCCACCCCCTCCCACCCCATTACTTTTCTAATTCCGTCCCTAATAATATTAAGAAATTGATGACTAATCAACGCTGGGTTAGCAGCAAAATTACACTGACAAAAATGCTTGGTAATCTTGGTTTTTATCGCACAATTTCACTTATTTGAGCATTTATGTAAAGCCCTAGCCTTGGTAGAGAGCTTAACATAGGATTGAATGTGTGGGCCGTTCGCCGGCGCAAAAAAGGGGGGCGGCTGTACATAGGCTACCACTGAACAGCTCATTAAAAACCCCTTTGTTTTGCCACGTTTTCCTCGCCGTTGTGGTCGGTTCTGTTTCCTTCAATGTTTGTGATGATACCGAAGTATTTTTACAGCATGAGAAATACAAGTTGCAGCCTTTATGAATCGGTTGAAAGATCTAAAGATTCTGGGAAACTTTTTGAAATTCAGACGAATGGAAAAATAGGTCCGCACTGCGTACTTATGTGTGCGTAGCTTCCTTCTTACTTTGTTAAATTTTACGGGTTGAGGAAATTAAACTGTGCTGCTTATTGGAAACGGGCTATTATATTGGGATATGGTGCTGTTCCTTCCCCTTCTTCCTCGCGTTTTTCCCACCTGATCCCCACCCCTTCCCCTTTTACGCTTGCAATGCAGGTTATACTTGTTATTGTGTTTAGACAATAGGTAGTCTGCTTGTGCGATTCCGTTAGCGCCTCTGTTTCGTCACTTGGTACACTCTGTCACTCTTCGCTACTCTCTAAGACCCTTCCAAGGGTTTGTAATTGTATTCAAAATTGTTTCTGTCACCGGTCGTCCAACTTCGAGCTGTTTCTAAGTTATTTCTCTCACTGATCGCTTCGATGCGAGCTATACACCTTATTCCAAAATGGCTGCCATTTTAGTATTCTTTTGTTCACTTGCAAATTAGCCCTTGTTGCCTCATTTAATTAACAATTATTCACCGAAGTGGAGGTAGATATCCACCACTTTCATCGATACCGAGGTGAATAATTGTTTTAGTATATACCACATAAGCTGAATAACTAGCAGACCAAAGAGTAACTTTATCTCTGACAATATACCGAAAAAAAAGCCGTTTAATTTTTCTTCGGCTGCTCGGAGGTGAATAGTACTTGGCTAAACACCTCCGAGCTAGCCAATCAGCGCGCGCGAAAAGTACTATTTACTTGTGTGGTATATACTAACGGAAAATATTCTTTTGAATTTCGAGTTTAAGAACGAGGCAACATGGGCTAATTTGCAAGTAAACAAAAGAACACTAAAATGGCGGCCATTTTGGAATAAGGTGTATTTTGTCCTTGTACCGCCATTCAACATTATTTTGGTTGCTGATCACCTCGCTCCGAGCTATTATTTTGTTGAGTAGTTTTCTAGGCTGCTCGCTACACTCCGAGCTGTTTTATTGGCGCTTTTAAGGGCCCACAGACGGATTTTCGCGCGTTGCTAAGGAAGTGAAATGTCACTTCCGGTGACTGACGTCATGATATCATGAGCTGACCAGAAAACCCACTCGCCGACCTGGAAAATTTGATAACAATCCCCTAATTGTTTTAATTATAGTCGTTTAAAAAAAAATAACAAAACCAAACCAAAAGAAATTAAAATACAAAACATTACAAAAACATGGGTTGATTTATGTCAGGAAGGAAAGTAGGGAAGAGAAAGTTTAGCTGGAAATATCGGAAGACAATAGAGATAATCAGCAAAGTTACGGTATCGCTTTCTTTGACCAACAGTTCAACCCGAATAACGATTTTGATTTTGTTGTTTGAGTTCCCCTTGTCTAATTTATTTTCCAAGACCCTATAAAATTTAACTTTGCTGAAGAAACATAAGTGATGTTAGTAGCCTTATAGCGTTGGCGAAAACTGTTGCAGCATCTCAGCACAGAAGATGGCTAAAAAATATTTTGTCAAGTTTTTGACACCAACTCGGACATAAAAGTGCACGCGCTCCACTAAGCAAATTAGCTACTTGTACGCTTCAGATTTTCCTTTCAAAAACTTCTGCAAACTCGACAAAGAGGTAGAAAGAATAAGAAACTATCGAAAGCAGAAATTGGTTATTATTAAGCATTGTTCTGAGAAACTTACAAATTAACTCGATAACAGAGAGAAGAGCTTTCTTGCATAAACTTTATTAATGTAAAGTGTATATGAAATAATTCATATTTGACCTTGCTCCCAATGTGTGGCTTCATAGCTCAGTTGGTAGAGCA
>JAEMPF020036360.1:5000-23752 GCA_022496165.2 Catalaphyllia jardinei | reverse complement strand
TATTTAATTGAGTTATTTTATATATTGTTTATGTACAAAGTATTTAACTGAGTTATTTTATATCTTGTTTATGTGCAAAGTACTTAATTGAGTTATTTTATATCTTGTTTATGTACAAAGTACTTAATTTAGTTAATTCATATCTCGTGTATGCAACTTTTTTTCACGGTTTTTAATTGACAGTTTGATGACAATTTGATTTCAGATTCGTCTAGTGAAGATAGTCCGTATTCGATCACAGAGGAAGAAGTAAGTCTTTGAGAAAGCTAAGGTATTTGATTACATTCCAAGCCTAAGTCGCTACTGAAGCAAAATTATAACGATGGCTGATAAAGCTTTCAAGGCTCAGGCGCCGGTGCACAAAACGGCATTAGTACAAGCACTTTAGTTAAAAATCTTACGTCATTCATTTTGTTAAAATCATTTCACGTTAAAACAAACAGACGCACTTTGCTGACGTTTGCGCCTTGAAGAACTGGTATAGCTTTTTGCAAGCGATCAAAGAAGCTTGTTGTAGTGGTTGAGTAGCTCCTCAACATAGAAACTCGTAAATCCATCCTCGCAATACTGCAGCAGCGGTTGAAACATTTTTGAAATCATTTGCTCGAGCAGGTTGCAACTTGCTCCACTCAAAATGTCAATCAAATTACCAATGTTGCGACGGATGCGGGTTGCAAGACTGCCATCAAAAGAACATCAGTTTGACTGCAACTTGTACTGTCAGCATTTTTTATATTGTTAGGGAATCCTATCACTTGTTTAATCATTTTCATTAGTTTTGAGATATTTACTTATAGCTATAGACGTAACAAGTTGCCTGCGTTTTTCCAGAGTGGCTCAGTGACGGAAAGGATCATTTATGGAGATATTCTGCATCACAAAAGGCTTCTTAACCTCCAGCATCCTAACCTTTGCATTAACTTAAGCATGACAAAGTCACCTGTTCGAATCGTGGAACTGGTAAGCTATACTATAAGTAACTATGCACGAGGGAAGCAAAATTTTAGAAACACAAGACGTTGTAAAGTGCTAAAGGGGTAAGGGGTGGGCAGTTTATCAAGGGTATAGCCCTTGTTCAGTTTGTTTACAATATTCATATTCTTAGCCCTTGTTAGACACGACCATGTAAAAAACGATACATTTTTATTTGCTTGATAGAATCTACTTGAGATTGTAATATAAAGAGCGAAATTTCACTTCCGGTCTGGTCATAAACTTGTGGGGACTGGGGCCCCGTGACTACTTAAAAAAATTGAAGCTGTGCGATAGTGTCTAATTCATGGTATATTTCATGGTATAATTCATGGTATATTTCATGGTATAATTCATGGTATATTTCTTATTTGTTCGGCTCGAAAGATATGCGCAACAATGTCAATCTATGTATCTTGTTTTGACGCCACGAGCTATCTAGTCCAGTGCGTTCAAAATAAATATGCAGAGGAAAGCGACGGGGAGAAAAAATTGACTGCATTAAAGTGAAAGGCAGGAAGTATATTATTTAATTCAAAGTACTTTGACGGGGAAAAGTGGGCATTCGTGGCTGCAATCGATCCTCGAGAAGGTAAACAAATGTACGAAACTTTTGCAAGTAGTGCAAATTTCATACATTTAGTGAATTAAGAAGTGAATCAATGATACTGAACTTGCGAAAGTTTTGCGAATGGAAAAAAGCTTCGTTAATACTTTGAAGGCTATGAAGTGCGTGTTTTCTTGTAATTTGCTAAATGAAAACCATTATTTGAAAGGTTAACGGAAACATTTAAGCTTATGCGTCGTGCATGTTATATGAGTGCATTGAGCTTACTTTGAGCATAATTAGCTTGAAACTGCTTATAAGCCAATCAGAGCGCGCGTTGTATCTGAGTTATTTTGTTAACTTTAATGAATTAGATGCTGTGTGGTACGTTACTGTTCGTTGATTATCTTGGTGTTTAGCAAAGTAGGGAATAGTCCTTTTTTATTTGTTCTGATTAGCTATACTTCTAGCTATACAGATAAATCTTCTCTGGTACTCAGATTTCAGTGGCAAGTCCCCTGGGAAACCTAAAGGAGTATGTTCTCAATGGACGCTGCGAGGAGACCATCGTGGTCACTTTTTTGTCTCAAGTGGCCTCCGCGCTGCAGTACCTTCACGAAAACCACATTATACATGCAGCACTTCGCGCCGAGAATGTGAATGTTGTGGTGCTTCAGGAGGTAAATACAGCTGAACCTCTCTTAAGCGACCAAACTAAATGTCAAACCAATTAAGGTGGTCGCTTACGAGAGCTTAGACCATATTAGTTTAAAATTTTGCCTCATTAGCATAAAGTGACTGAAGAGACTTATCCCTGTTTTTAATGCTCTGTTCATGTGAAAAGTCGATTTTGAGAAAAAATCCGATACTACCCATTGATAAATTTCCTATTCTTGTGCTTCCCAGGAATGCGATAATGTTACAACACCTTATTATCCAATTTTGGTTCAATTATCTGTCTACTGGTCGCTTACTAAAAGTTAAAAACAAAAGAAAATTTTACCTCTAAAAGTGGTCGCTTACAAGAGGTTCCAAATATAATTATCTGACTTGGAAACTTTTCGTATTTTGGAAAACTGGTCGCCAAGGAGAGATGGTAGCTTACGAGAGGTGATCGCTGAGTTCGCTGTCAAAGGTTCGACTTTAAATACACTCTAATATCATGTCCTGTTCAAATTATTAGTCTAGAAACAGCTAGAACAAGTAACATCTCTGTGACTACTCTCAGCCATTCACTTTTTATGAATAAGGGCTGTTTTTTTTTGGAACAGGGTGTTTTACAAGCACAGATAATCCGTTTTGGTCGCTCTAAGTCTCTTGGAATGAGACTTGATAAAGACAGCAGTAACACAGTCGTGGTTAGTGCGGACATGCCACCTGATTCTACACGCTGGTTAGTGGAGCCTTGTTGGTTATTTTCGTTAAGGTGGCTGGCAACAGTTTCCAGTACTTTCCAAGACTTTTACGACTCATAATTATATTCACTTTTTATCACTGGAAGCTACAATCATGTAGCATAAAAATGCCCAATCATTGGTAAACACGTTCTTATAATTTTCGTGATATAATATGTTGCCATAGAAACATTATGAACTACTTAAAACACCCTTAATTTTAACGGTTAACTGCCAATTACTCAAAGCCGAGCACGGTGAACTTTATTTAAATACTTTCGTTCTTAGGCCATCGTAGTTTGATCAAAAATAAGAAGCAAACGGGAGTGATAAACATTGAACTTGCACATTTTTTGATTGTGACTTCACGTTTCGTATGTTACTCTATATACATTAACTCTGCCATTGCTGGCCATGTTAAAACCACTGGATATAACATCAAGTGGGCTTCACTATGATATTTTGGCAAAGGGCAAAACAGGCTACCATTGCAAAATCAAAGAGATCTTATTTATTCAAGAACTTGAGCAAGCTGTCAATGTCAACGTCTGAGGTGAAAAGCTGACGCTTTATTTATCTACTCTAGTTTTCATTGCTTAATCTAAGTACCAGACCCCTCACCACCATTATAATTTAAAAAATAGCCGTTTGAAATTTCAACCGTTACTTTTGAAAATGTTTGTAGAGTAACATATCAATCAAAAAATTTGTAAGCTCAATGTGTTTATCACTGCTGTTTGTTCCTTATTTTTGATCAAATTGTTTCTCATTGTCATAAAAGATGTGCCTGTTATTCATCGTGGTGTAAGATAGGACAGATGCGTTTTAATCGTTTACCTCACGATGGAGTCACTTTGAGATGTTGATCTCGACGTTTTGATTGTTATACTGCTAACCTTCATCAGGCCATGAGATCGATTGTTGCGTGTCACTATTTGTAGCATTCATTTCGATCCATATTATTCTGTGACGATGTTCCCTCGTAGGTCCTCATTGTAACTGACTGGTTGTTGTGCCTTTTGATTGTGGGTATCCATGCTCCAAGAATTTCGATTTCACTATCTCTATTCTATTATCTGGATAGCGCCCTTGACCCCTCGTGTGTACCAGGGAGGGTCACGATCAATGAACTTGACTATGTCTCAAATGGGTAAATTCCCCTTCTCTTTGGCGTGCTCTAAAATTGCGGAGGTTTGTATACGAGCAAGTCGTATGTCTCTGTCATGTTGGTCTTTTGTACCCTCTCGAATAGCTATCCCTGTTTCTCCGATATACACTTTGCTGCACTGGTGAGAATCTTATAAAATCACCGTCTTCCTTTGTTGGTTCAAGGGGGTCTTTAGGTCGCACTAAATAGGACCTAATAGTTGTGTCAGATTTAAAGACAATGCGTACGCCTTGTTGTTGTAGGCAGCGGCGAAGAACCCTTGATACACCTTTGATATAGTTATAGGGTAAAACCGCAGTTGATTTAATTTCTTGCCTGGGTTCTTGGTTAGTTGTTGCTCTTGTTGATTTCGTGAGCTTCTGTACAAACGTCGAATGAACAAAGTGATTCCATCGTCAGACAAAAGAGGAAAATTCATCTATCCTGTTTTATTATTCATTCAAAAAATATCCACAGCTCTAGAGCGCAAAGAAATGTATTTTGTTTGGTTTAGTGACAGCAGAAAACACAAAAGAAAACAGATTCCGTGGTGCCCCATTAACCTATTTTTAGTTTCTGCTGGGTTACATCAGTCTGTTCACATACCGTAAGACTTTCGTAAGTGAGACTATTACACCCTGTTTAACACGCGATTTAAACAGATCAGCTAATCTAATCATCGCTTACTAGAGATATCATGATCCATCGTGTTTCAAGATGCCAAACTCTAGGAAAACTAACTTTTTTAATAGGAGTGCACCGGAAGTGATTTTAAAGGGACATTACAGTCAAGCCAGTGACGTATGGTCATTTGGTGTGGTAGCTTGGGAACTTTACGCTGCGTTAACCAATGGTTCACGATTTCGAGAACGAACGCTGCCCTACTTTCACATTTCCAACGATGAGGTAATTCCATATTTGTATTTTATCTAGGTTGTTTTGTTCGTGCTTTCCGCCACTACTTTTAGTTTCGAAATATGCGTTACGACATTATTGTAATTGCATTTTTATATTTTAGTAACATCGATTTAAACCTGAAGAAGGCTGGTCTGGCCAGCCGAAATATTGTTTTAAATATACGACGTTGTGTCAGCCATGCAGTAATCTTTGATTTATCATCGTTTTAGTTTTCAAGTTCGATCTCCTGAGAGATCCAATTAAAACAAGTAAATCGCAGTTTATTTAGTATTTCCTTCTTTAAACCTCAATAGACAACCATTTGACTCAAAAATAAACACTGTTGTCAAAGACACTGTTGTCTAGGCTGCAGGAGTGAAAATCTACACACGAGCCAGTTGGCCCATCAGGCCATAATAAGTGGCTAACTATAATCAAACTGAAGATTATCCTAGTTTCTGTACCATGAATTGACTAGGAGTATTTCTACTCCCCCACAGATGGAACTCCCGGGATGCTAGACCATCGCAGGGTTATCTCCAGCATGCAAAACATTCGGCGGTACCCATTTATACACCTGGGTAGAGAGAGGCACTGTGAGGGTAAAGTGTCTTGCCCAATAACACCGTACAATGATCCCGGCCAGTGCTCGAACCCAGACCGCTCGATCCGGAGTCGAAGCAGATGTAAAATTAAACTCGAACTTTGGCTGAGGGTTTCAATCACTTTACGTGAGACTTGATTGACAAGACTTTTACCATGAAAAATATCCCTTCAGTTCAGATAAATGATAACCCTTAAATCTTCGACCAATTCATTTACGAGCCAGTTAATAAGCTAAGACCGCATTGGATTGTTAACTCCTTTGTGTTTATTTGGTGCAAGGTTTAAAATGCCTTTACAGGTTGAGTATGATTCCTCTTATGTCACATCGCGCGCACTTTTTCTCTGACCTTTTTTTCAGATTTTGCCCAATATTCAAATCAACAAGTTGTTACACAAACCAAATTCCTGTCCAGACTGGGTGTACATCATGATGCAGCAGTGTTGGAGATACAATTCCAAACTCAGGCCACGGTTTATTGCTTTGTTTAAAAAACTCGCACGCAGGTTTGTTTTTGGACAACAACATCGTCTTTATTACCCTTTAATTTACTTAGATCACATCTAGCCGGGTAAAGTTTAAAAAAGGGCACTTGCAACCCGAAATGAGAGAGACAAAAATTTAGACATCATTTTTAAGCCGTTAAAAGAGTAAAAAATTTAAAAGTTGTCTTCGGTAAAGAGTTCTGGAGAAACGCACGAATGCTTCGAAGGCATAAAACATTCTCTTTTCCTTTCTGTAAGCCATTCTCTTTAAGATTTGAATCCTGGGTGAACTTGAACTTGAACTTTGGACGTTGAGTGGTTTTCCTCTGAAATTCCCTGTAAACTTGAAACCAAAACAGTTTCAGATTTCCCGCATTTTTCTGAGCTCTCAACAGTGACGTCATAAGTTCTATTTCCGACAATCTTCCAACAATTTTCCCGACCGCTCTACTGTTATGAGGGCTAAGAAACAGTGATTCTACATTTCAATATCTCAGCAATACTTTGTCCAATTCGTTGGAGACTTCGGAATATGTTTATTTTACGCTTAATAAACACATTTTGGACTCAAATGACAAAATGTCTAAATTTTGGTTAATTTGGCCGTTAAAAATGCCAGGGTTTTTAAGTTTACAAATTAACAATTGGAAAGAGCGGCAAGCACGAGTGAAAAGTTTTTTTTTGTGATAACTCTCATGTATTTGTTCGACGTTCCATGGTCATGGTGTTTTACTGAATATCTTAACGGTGATCTGAGAAACGATGCGTATTTTAACTGCTAGCGGAGATCTTAGATAGCTGTTGTCTATGATACAAAATATAGCTTCCTGACATGAAGTGAAACAGACTTATGAAACCTCTCATTTATCCAGACCAAAAAGTTATGAAACTACGCAGGTAAATCACTTATCAATATACACCAGACGCTTATTAAGAACAATTTCCAATTTCAGAAACTCAATGGAGTCCTTATCGATGAGTGAGATTGTGGAGGAACCTTTCCAATGCAGAGAGGATAGTGAAAAGATGTCCTCTTATGACTTCCTCGCAGAGCACGAATACCAACAAGTCTCGACCGTTTGTTCATGTGAAATACACTCGCTTAAGACAGATAACTATGAAACGTTTGCTGTAACCAAGACAATTGAGCAACTTCCATTGCCAACTTCAGAGATGGCAGATGCCTATGAAAACTTAGCTTGCAATGGAAGTAGTGACCAGAGTCAGTTGTCAGCATTAACGACAACACCAGTTTATGAACATCTTCCTACTTACAGGATGAAACAACCCACATTGGCAATTCCAAAGAGCACAAGCCTTGCCAACAGCGACAAACAGGTCAAGAGGCACGCACGACTAAGTGTAACTACCCTATGAGACTGAAGACACTGGAAATTTCATTAACTTTTGCCAATAAGTGGAGAGGGTTAAAAGGCACCATAATTTGTTCCAAAATTTAGGTTGCCTCTGAACCCTCTCCACAAAATATATTTTTACATTTTGCAGAAAGTTGCATCTTATCATACCTAACACAATTAGATAATAAAAATTGGGGTTTACTGAGCTTATTTTTCAAGCGCTTTAAACTAAAATTAAGGGTGTTTCTAGCATTTTCGTCTTGTCACAATGATAGTCTCTTGTATAAAAAGAACAGAACAGGTTTAGCTGAATATAACTGTAAGGGAAGACTATAATAAGCAATGCCAGTTTGCGGGATGCCATGGGCGAAAACGATGTTACCGATATCACTTTATCATCCTGCATGTTAAATAGTTTTCCAAGAAAGACCAAACATACTTGTTTTGGAAGTTTATAATATAAGGTTTAAATTGTAATCTGTATAATACGTTACAAGTGAAGTATGATCCTCGCAGTAAATTTTCCAATTTAAGCAACTGGAAAGAAGAAGAGTAGTATAGTAATTAGGGGTACCAGCACAGTTTTCAATATTTTTTCTATTCTGATTTTACCAGCACAGTTTTCAATATTTTTTTTCTATTCTGATTTTATGAGCACAGTTTTCAATATTTTTTTCTGTTCTGATTTTATGAGCACATTTTTCAAGCATATTTTTTATACTATATTTCTAAACTATTTTTCCAACAATTAATAAACTGCTGGAAAAACCAAATGCTTAAATCAAATAATAAAATATTTATAGTAGTATAGTAATTGGGGGTACCAGCACAGTTTTCAATATTTGATATACTTGATGACATTCTTTTTGATTCCCTTAGCAGTCTTTCCTCCTTTCTGATCATCTTTAATATAGCTATACATTTTGGATCGTAAACCTACAAACTCAGTGATTGGAACTCCTGCGGCTTCATCTTTCATTTTACCAATTACTTTCTTATTATCTTTATTATAAAATGGTGAATTTTCTGGGTAATCACTATTGTCAAATTTGTCTATATCCTTCCAGAAGTCTTGATAAACATCTTCTGCTTCAATCTCATAGGTTAAGCTGTCGGTATCAGTAAACAATAACTTAGCCTTACTTCCATATTTCTCTTTGATGTAGTTGTAATGAAAATCATACATCAAAGTCACTCAAATCTAAGATACACATCCCTACATATGCTGGCCTGTTCAGAGTAAGGGTTTCTTTTATTTTATGTACAGCCACCAGATTCTCATTAAAGATCTTGCTACTAACATATGTTGGCTTACTAGTTAATTTTAATAATTTCTTTTCATCAGTAACCAATCTAACATCTACTCGCTTTCTAATATTCTCCATTGTTTTTCCGAATACGCTGTTATTCATAAGTTTGAAGAAATCCTTTTCAAAAGCATTCTTAGCATTTTTCCGTTTCTCAGTATTGAAATCGATATACTGTTTTAGCCAAGGGGATTGATTGAACTTTAGTACTCGATGGACTTTAGTAACCTTCAAACGAAGATCCATATATAATTGGAGGTTCCTATAATGTAAAACATACTTTTCTTTTTTCTTCAAGGTTAGTATGAGCTTGTGAACCAGACCGGTTGATATATTATATTTCTCAGATATTTTTTTGCAGTAATCAGATAGCATATCATTTGTTACTTCCACCTTTTCTGCTGCTAGTGGATAATCATTATGTAGATCATGTAATTTTTTAGGATATTTGAGATCGACTTCTAATATCAATCCTTTATTGCTGTCTTCCTCATACTTAGCCAAATCTAATTTATCAATTTGTTTTTGTGTCATCCATCTGAATCCACCTGTGGGCAGATACTGACTCATAGCCCAACCGTATAAATTATTTGCGTCAAGATATATAATATACTTGGACGGTGCTTTCTTATTATATTCTTTCATATATTTATTATTTGCTTTACCATAACGATTAGCAATATAACTGATACCACCTCGTAAACCATTTTCAATAAACTGAAACATATCAATATCAGTCATAAGTTCTAATTTGATATTAGTCATCTTTAGCATGGCATCCCATGATAAACCAGGAGAGGTGAAATAATGACATGGATCCAACTTATAATATTCAAGACATGTTTTCCTAAAATTCTCAAATACATCTGCTAATAATAGAATATCTGATTTCAAATATAAATCATGATACTCTCCCATATTTTTTAGAGAGAATTTATTCCAAACATTTTGTGCGTGTTTATAATCTTCATCAGATATATGTTCATCATTTAAAATGCTGTAGAACTAAGTTATTACCAAGCATGAACGCCATATACTTTTCCATATTATTTGGTATAGCATTGATGGTAATCTGTTGCTCCTCACCTTTCTTATTTTTATAAACATATTTCTTAACAATAGCTCCAATCTCTTGCATTATAAAATGGCTGTCATAACCTCGGAGATTATGGAATATAACAGGTATTTTGATTTCTCCATTATTTGTTTCCAACAATTGTTTGAAATCTCTTCTAATAATCTTCTTACAATATTTAACTTCTTCTAACATTGCTTCCATGAATTTGTAAACTGCTTTTTCACCTCGGTATATTTTAACCGGCTTGCTATATTTATCATTATAACAACAGACAACCTTATAGCCATAGCCGCAGTCTGTATGCTTCTGGTATACCTCTGTATATGACTTATTATTATTGGGTTGGCAACCAGATATCTTTTCTCTTAAGGCCTCGAAGTCTGCATAGATCACAAATGGCACAGGCTGTTCTCTATTATGATTATTGTATTTTAGGATATTGTTATCAGCATCAGGCATTTTTACTGCTTGTGCTCCATTGACTTGAATACAATTGTCTCTATGATTGTTCAAGACTATTTCAGAGCTGAAACACTGAAGGTAATGCATGCAGAAGTGCTTCCTTTCTTTGTGTTTTGTTTTATTAAACATAAACCTGTTGAAGTCTTCAATTAATACATAATGTTTATTATCATTTTCAGTTATCAATAATAAATTCATCTGTCTGTCATATTTATCTTTTGACACATGGATAGGATATGGTTGTTTGTTTTCATATCCAAATACATTAACATTAATCTCATTTTGCTTTTCAATTTTATTGTACTGCTTTGTAGTTACTGGAAATTCAATTCCAGAATAATCTAAATTTTTAACATATTCTTTATCTGATTTTTTGATCCTCTGGGGGTTCCTATCTTGAGGATTTAAATGTCTGATGTGACACCATCGGAAACATTCATTATCCTCATTTTTCATATTAATCAATCCTTTCACACTGTTTCTAAGTTCTGGGGGAAGTTCAATGTATGATGAGCCTTTCATTGGCTTATATTGTACAATATTGATATAATGATTGTCAACAGATTCAATGGTCCAACCAGAACCTTCAGAAATCCATTGAGCTATCATATTTAGAATTTGTTGTTTTGATAATTCTAATGCTCCAAGGTTTTGTGTGTTATTAATGATGGTAATAGGTTTGCTATTGAAATAAGCGGTTTTGTATATTATTTTATCATTTGTTGATTTTTTGAATGTCACTTTGAGCGTTTCAACAAATTTTAGACCTTTCATAGATGTTAGCATCCTAACAATATGATATTCAACTGCTTTTCTTGTGTTTTGCAGTTGCTCAAGAGGATCTTTATTATTTCTGATGCTGATTTCGAAGGACTTTGTGTAACCCTTCAGAGCTCTAGCAGTTTCTTCTATTTTGGTTCTAGGGGTTGGGACTGGTTTTTTAGTCCTCGGAGCTGGGACTGGTTTCTTAGTCCTCGGAGCTGGGACTGGTTTCTTGGTCTTTGGTAAAGGTGTTGGTTTATCCCTAAATTCTAATGGTGGATTAATGATATTGTTTTCATATTCTTGTACCATCTGTTTTACATTTTTCCTTGGTAGTGGGATTGGTTTGTCTTGTGTTTCAACCTGCTGTTTCATTTTTTGCTGAAACAATACTTTTATTTTCTCATTCTGCTTCAATAATAAATTGATCAGTTGAGATTTGGTTAGTTTTGAGAGATTGTGTGTGTTCATACTATAGGTTGAGATAATTTTTTCCATTCTATATTATATCTATATATAATTTTATTTTTTAATCTTAATAATGGTGCGTTTAAATCTGATTTTTCACATTGAAACGCATAACAAACAAGAATTTTTTTGGGTAATGTTTAGACAGCAAATAAACAGCATATACTATGTTGATACAATATATGTTTATATTATTTTTATATATTTTTTAATTCTTTGTGGCTTGGGTATTTTTCATATGTTTCTTTGTCTTAAGATGGCTCCATTTTCCAGCTAATGAGTAATCATGATCACCACATATGGAGCATCGCCATTCTTTATTCAACATGTAATTAGTCTTATATGGTCTATTTGCTTGCTTTCTTTCTTCTTCACTGAAATATTTTTTCGGTCTTCCCATTCTATATTAATGTTATATGCGTTTAAATCCTTCATTGGAATCCAACTGTTAAAATCATCACTAGAAAACTAGGCTAAATAAAATCAGAACTAAGCAAAATAAATGCATTCGTTCAATTTTTTTTGTACACAGTAGAGAGAATGCCACGCCTTACTACAACTTACTGGATATCCTAAAACTTGATAATATTTTCAAACTAAAAGTAGCACTCTTTGCACATAAAATCATAAACAATCCAACAGGCATCCCAACAATTTTTTCTGGAACTTTACCTCTAGCTTCTGACTTCCATAGCCATTACACTAGATTTGTCTCTAACCTTAACTTCCGTAGGCCACTTGTACATAATAATTATGGAGCCTCTACTTTTACTTTCATTGCATCGAAAATCTGGGAGACTATCCCACTGCATCTAAAAAAACTACATTATTACCCCTTTTTCAAACAATATAAGCTATATCTGCTAAATTCGCAATCTGTTTCCTAGAATATATTGATTTAGTTTACTTTAGCCTCTTTTTTCTATTGTTCATTTGATTCATGTATCCACCTAGACATTTGTTTACTTTAGCACCTTTACTCTGGGTAAAATCTATTTTCATCACGCTTTTTGTCTACGCCAGTTAGCTTAACGTGGCAGTGGCCAACTCGGAAGCATCTGCTACTTTGGTCACTGCGCACATCTTAATTTCGTTAATTTTCTATCTTTATTTTAATTTTGATTTATAACTTACTTCTACAAATGTAACGTAAATTATATGTGAATAGTGCAATAAAGACGTCATTCATTCATCCCTTCCATTTCACCAAAGCTTGTTTCTTCTTATAATCCCTCCGAATTACTTTATCAATGCGGAATACATCCTGCATAGCTTTTAATAATTCAGGTTCATAGAAACTCCCTCGGATATCTTCATTTCTGAGATCTCTTACTTTATAAGTTATTGGATTAGTGTATTGGATATCATCAACTGTGAAAACTTCTTCTGTCCAATTTGGTGTATAACCCTTATCGAAAACATTCCGTTTATACTTTGATATTCTGACCTTATCACCTATTTTAAATTTTGGTTTCTGTTTTGATGTTTCCATATTACCATATAGATTGAAGTAAACTATACCCTCATTCTTTTTCTTTGAAGCTTCAACCGGTGTCATTTTTATGCTTGAATGTTTTGTGTTGTTGTATTGTTTTACTAGTTTAGGCAACATGTCTAGATACATTGTATTACCTTGAATTGTGACTTGTTTCCACAGTTTGGATTTAATTGTCCTATTCCATCTTTCAACTACTGATGACTTCTCTTCATTCTCACTTGAGTACATTTGTATCCCATTTTTCTCTAATAGGTCTTTCAAATGTTTGTTATAGAACTCTTTTCCCTTATCAACCCAAATATATTGTGGTTTGCTGCCTTCCTTAAATATTGTTTTGAATGCTTCAGTGACAGATTCACCTTTCTTATCTTTTAACGGAACGATCCAACCATATTTGCTGAATACATCGATAACCATTAGAAGATATCTGTAACCCTTATTCCATTTACTAAACTGCTGCATTTCAACCAAATCACTTGCCCATATTTCAAAATTTGTGATTTGTGATTACACGCCGCCGAGTGAAATTGCGTTTTATGGGTGTATGTAACTCATCTGCTAATTTTTCTTGCCAGTTTTCTTCACTCGACGGCTTTTCCCGTTTTTTGGCTTCACACCCATACCTAATTTGGACTTAGCTGCTATAGCGTTCCTAGCCACAGTATGACCCCATTGTCGATCTTTCCATGGAATAGCATCAAGAGCTTTGACCATCTTACGATCAGCTTCATTCTTACACTTCACTTGATCACTTTTTGGTTTATTACCGCAAACTGAGTAATCAACATCGTGCTGCATACTGACTGCATCTGTTCTACATGTTGGTTGTTGATATATCTCAAGTATCTGACCAGTATTAGGATCATACCTCAGTTGATCTTCAAGAGGGTTACCAGAGCCTGTATATTTATGCCCAGGCATCAAAAAACCCTTCTTAGGTGCAACCTTGAGAATGGCATTATGGATGTCTAACCCTCCACCATAACCTTTCCATTTAATCCATGAGTTGTATGATCTGCTGCCTCCAGCATCTTTGTAAGCCTTGTATTGTCTCTTGTATTCAGAAACCAAGGCTCTACCCTCTTTTGCACTCACTTCAGGTCCTTTAAACAATCCAGGTGCAGTGACAACATTCCAAGCTTTCTTCCAATCTACAAATGGAAATGGTATTGGTAATCCTTTACCACTATATGTTGGATCTAATTTTTTTGATAAGTCTGATGTGAAACTATCCAAAGCTTTATCAAGATATTGGTTGGCCGTCTCTTTTATTTTTTGTTTGACTATATCTGATTTAATAGCCTTTACAGCACCAGCTCGTCCGAGATTTAATAAACCTTTAACACTACTTTTAAGCAGTTGTTCTCCTAGTAAGCCCCCATCTTGTGAGGGCTCAATCAGTTTCCCTTGTTCTTCACGAATTTGGTCTTTGTTATCCCACATTCAGCACAAGTGCATTTCAACATCATACTCCCATTTTTAGATTTAGTATATCGTTCACTCCCTGGAACGCATTCCGTTTGCTTCTTCTGTTTAACACAAGATGATTTCACCATTTTATATATATAATTTAGATATTTTTGATACAATATTCAATGAATCTCTCATTATCCATTGTTTCATGTATATTGAACACTTTTAATAAATCATGATACGACTTCCCCTTATTCATTTCATTCAAAAAGTATAAACAAAAGTATCCACATGTGGTTGTATTTATATTTTGAATTTGATTATTTTGATGAAGCAGAGTTAAATTCTTTCTTTTCGCATGATTTACCATTTCTTGAAAAGGAGGCATACCAAAACTATCAAAATAATTTATTACACCATCTTTTACATAAGTAGCTACCCAATGGCTTCCACTCATATATAATGGTTCAAGATTGTAAATAAATAATGCTTGGTTATGATTATGTGGAACCTTCCCATCTCTTGATAGAACATCATTGATTGGGATGTTGAGATATCTACACCATTTTAGCAGATCATGATTGCTTAATGGGATGTTTTTATGGAATTTAGGTTTCACAGTATTGCTCCTAGAAGTGGAATTTGATTGAATGGGCTGTTTGGTCCTAATAGTAGACCCTTTCCTTTTTTTTTTGTTTGTCTTTTTTTCCCATACCAACTTGGTTGTCACCCCAACTGCCAAAAAACGGTGGCGACCTTTATGCACCTATTCTCGGAGCTCCCTTTCCCCCTTTTGGAGGTGCTCCAACTTTGGGGGCACCCCTTCCGGTCAAAGCTTTCAAAACCATTGGAATCCCACTACTTGCAAGTAAAGTTCCAAGGAAACTACCTGATTGTTTTTTTTGTTGGTCTTATACGAACACCAGAACCTGATTGAAGGGCAGATAGAATGTCCTGCTTTTGTTTTGCAGTTAGAAGATGTTTGTTTGCAATAAGCTTATCAATTTTGTTTTGTGGAATGAGGAAACCTCCAGTTTGTCCTTTTCCGGATATCTTTTTAACAATTTGTTGTGCTCCTGCACTGGAGGCCCCTGCTAAAGCTGCTAATCCCATTGGTTTAGTAATGGTTGGTCCAAATGCACGATCCTTACCTTTGATTCTGAATCGTATTCAGTTTCTGGATAGAATACTCCATTTCCATATTCCAATCTACATGACGTGAGACTGCTATTATTATTAGCCGCATTCAGTTTGAAAGTATCGAAGTGGTAAGGATTTGTATTTTCATCGTTTGTTTTATTTCGTTGGAGGTAAACAAAGACGGAAACAACATTGTCAATACTTGGTGAGATCTGGAAGTATCCACTGCTCTGCGTTGGATTGGAAGCTGTATACAATTCTCTTTTATACGTCCAAGATTTCCTCGTCAAAAAGGATTTGATAAACTTATCGTATGAAGTGTCCTTTGGTAAAAGTCTCGGAACCCAAAGTAAGAATCTATTGACAACCACTCGACTAGCATTTGCTGCAGCTGTCTTATATATTAATTCTGTATCATCCTGCAACTGTATATCAAACTGAAGTTGCATTGGGACCAACATTTTATCATGTAACTCTTCAAAGAAACCGTATCGATTAAGAGGTATAATTAGATTAACATCTTTGGCGGCATCCTCACCGTCACCACCCTCACCAATTCTTTTCGTTAAATTTCGTCTAGCCTCAAATCCTGTATTTCCAGCAGCAGTCATATCAGCCAAATTTGCTACATCAAGATACCAAAAACTATCTTTAGCCACCGATCTACTGAAATCACCACTGTATTTTAAGAGGTTCTTGACAAAAGTTACTTTATGAAGATTATCAGTTTCGTATACAATCTTACCAGCACTCTTTATTGTCAAATGGTTAATTAATGAATGAGCTCCATTAATAACTGTTGATCGGGTTGCATTTGGAATACCGTCATCATCAACCAATGCCTGTAACTGAAACTGCACCTCAAAATAAGCATTGTACCAATCATAGAACGCAGACCTATCATTGATTGTGAACTTATACCCATTTTTTTTCTGGTGTTGATTGTTTGGTGGGATCTCAATAACATCATTCAGTTGAAATCGAACCAACTCATACCTTTGCAAATATTCACTTGTTCTGAAAGCCATTATATTAATATATTACATAATTTTACTCTACCTCCTTTTCAAACCTGATCCTGATATCAGTCTATCAATGATCATATCTGTACTTTCTTCTTGTTGTGGTGGAACTATTTTAGCTCTTTGTCCTACATCATCAATTCTCATATTCCTAAGCTTTTTCATTATCATGTCTCCCGACTTCTCAGATGTCTTTTTACCTACCCTTTCACCTGCTGATTTTAATGCTTTCTCACCTGATTTCTTGGCGAACCTTTTTACAACAGATGACGCAGCACTCTTCATTGGTTTGAAAATATTATCAACGATAATCCCTGATCCTACATGTTTATCCACAAAAATACCGAGTTTTAGATGATAAACCCTGGTGAATTCAAATGGTTTCATTATACTATTATGTTATATTATTCTATCCTTTTTAGAATTAATGAAAAAGATGTATCTGCTCCATTCAAGTTAATTAATCTCCTTTTTCCATCCGTAATGTGTATCCTGATACTGTTTATACTATTCTTGTTGATTGGATTAAATGTAACTCTTCTTGGTTCAATTGTAAAGGAGTAACTAGGTTGAAGCACACTGGTTGAGAAGGAATAAATGATGTCTGTATCCTGACCGTCTACAAGTGAATCATTGATGAGGTCGCAATGAATATTAAGAATGTCTGTGTCTTGACTGAGATTAGGCACTTTTGGTCCTATATTCTGTTCATTTTTCAATATTTCTTTATTAAATCCAATTAGTTCATTAAAATTGCTTGCAGTTAAATCAAGTTGATAATTCTTGGCTAATGTGATTGTAACCCTGAATGTTGTATTATCAAATTCGAGAGTGATGGGATACTCATTATTATTAGCACCATCTTTGACAATCTTCGTTATGTCCTTGATGTATGTATCAAAGTCAGTATAGTTCCAGACTCCTGCTGGGAAAGTGATGTTGTGAAATGTTGAACCGTTATCAGAGCTGTACTTTATTAGCTGATGGTTGTATGATGAATTTACATTGAACCATGTGAATGACATGTTAATGATTCGGTTCAAACCAACTACATATTTAGAATTACTATCCAATATTATAGGCCTGTTAAATTTGGTTATAAAATTCTGAGGAGTGTTGTTTCCTTGATTTTTGACGCTGTATGATGATAAAACAATCTCACGATCCATGTATATAATAACTTTACACAATTATACTTTGAAATACTGATTATACAATTTATTATACTGCGGCCTATTTATTGTTGACATTCTCAATAATGTGTCCAGTATACTAACTCCTGCATTTCTCATCTTAATTGATGTGTTGCCTGCAACGGTTTCACCAATGATCAATTCTAATTTCTTGAGAAGCTGTTTTGCATCATTGAAAAATATGACATTTCCACCTCTCTGTCTTCTTCTTCGACCTTTTATCCCACTACCTTTTATTGTTTGCAGTTTAGTATCATAATGTTTTATGTATCCATTCAATACAGCTCTTGTATTGTCTATCCGTTTGTTTAAAAACTGCCTCTCAGCTTCCGACATTTCCCCCTTATTGTATCTTTTTGTAACACCTGACTTATAACCTCTAAGCTGATTCCTCTTAAATTCCGCATCCTTTAATATTTTATTTAGATATATTTCGCTTTTTCTGGGTGTCATTTCCGGCTGATTGAGAACCTTATCAACACTCTCATAGTTTGTTAGTTCCAAAGAATCCAACGTTTCTCTATTTATATCTTCATCATCTATTGTATAATCAATTTCATCATCTATTGTATAATCAATTTCATCATCATCATCGTATTCAGGTGGCAGATCCGGTCCGGGTGGCTGCTCCAGAAGATATTGAGGATCGACATGAATCTCCTTCTTCCCTTCCAAAAGATCCGCCAACGATTCTTCATATGTTGGTGGTTTTGGTACTATTTGTTTCTCCTGCTGTGGTGGTATAGGTTGTTCATCGAAAAGATCACCCAAATTCATGTCTTCAACTTCATCCTCAATATCAACACCATAATCTGGAACTTTCCCTTTCTTCAGTGGTCTTTTTCTCCTTTTAGGCATCCTTAAATCCAAATTACTGTCAATTACATCATCTAATTTACTTGTCACTGGTTTAAAAACCTTTTCAAATGATGATTGGCTTGTCTCCTGACCGATTTTATGTTGTGTGATTAGATCATGGACATAATTAATTTTATTCCCTAATTT
>JAEMPF020036359.1:8510-11010 GCA_022496165.2 Catalaphyllia jardinei | reverse complement strand
CGCACCAGTTAGCTGTATTTGTGTGTGTCCACGAGGTTTCTTTCGACAGGTCTAACCTCTCCCGTAAGAGCCTAGACTCAAGATCATCGGTTCTTGTTGGGTCGAAGTTGTTTGGTAGTGGTTAATACTTAATTAGTCGTAATATAAAGTTTAAGTTTAATGTGCCAATCCAGGCCAAAATATATTTCCTCAAAACAAACAGAGACCAGTCCTAGACTTCCAAATACTCATCCACTTTCGAAGGATCGCTTCTCAAACCGTTTTCACTACATAACATCTTTTTGGAAGTTTTCCTCTTAACTTTGCTTCATTATCGTATCTTGTACATATTTAAGCTTGGCGAAAAGTCCACACGTTCCACTGAACTGACACGCCGTACCCTTGCACACAACGCTTCGTGAATCAACGTTATCTTGATATCTGTGCATCGAATCCTTGGGCAGATAAACTGTCTCGATTAACCCGTCCCAGGGTTGGTTTTCATAGTAGTGCTTCGAGCATTCTGCGTCTCTCGCATGATCTTGAAGTGCGAGAGAGTTATTTACCTGGGACTTAGTCCTTTTGTGGTCAAGCCAACGTTTTGGTTCAGCCTGTTAGCGAATGAAATTACAGGAAATTTTATATCCAGTTCTGGTTGTGGCCCGGACTGAATTTTAATTTTAGCAAAATTTAAGAAACCTGATTTTCATGTTGTTTTTGCTGATTGCCCTGAGAACAAAATAAGCCCGCCCCGCAGAAAGTTTTATAGATTTAGTAACTGGAATGTTTATTGTAAACTATCCTTGTAGTTCCAGTTCTAGAACTGACGTACTTTTAGAGAAACTGAGAGAAACATGTTGCTTGTTTCACCCACAAATTCAAATGGTGGAAACACTGTGTAATTAGTTGACCGTTTATTCCACGTACAATATATATAATAAAAAGCCACATACGTGGAGATAACCTATGATAATAGTTTAACATTTGGTGCAAGTCTCAAGTTGCAGTGTTTAATTGGACTTGAGAAATAGGGTTTTGAATTTTTTTTAGTTAAAAATTGAGTTCTCAGGCATTAAAAAAATTCGGTGTTACCATGGCAACAATTAAGTTATGACCTTAATGATTGACATTTTTGAACATCCCTTATGGGGACCTCCTTCCATGTAAAATTGAGTGGGGGGGGGGGTCAAAAATTTTCATTTCCCACTTTGTTTGATTCTTACAGAGAATTGCTCCTAATGCTGAAATGTTCGTTGCACCAACTGCAATGGATAAACATGTTGACGAATTGTTGTGATGTACCCATCACGCCACAAATGGCTGTGGAAACCTGAGGAATGTAACATAGACATAGATTTAGTCTAAGAACATTAACGATTTGACGTAGAACAAGAGCAGGAAAAAAATAAAACAAGAGAAACAGCTGCCTTCGCAAGTTAGACTTAACGTAAGCTATTAAAGTGGCCTATCAAAGCCTAGGTACTGCTCATTTATGTGCTCTAAAACATTTTTCCTGGTCGCCAATGCGACTAAAATTCTTGCACTGGCGACCAGATTTTCATAACTGGTCGCCATCGGGCGATTAACTGTTTCAGGCCACGATATAGGCGATAATTAACAATTACTCACCGAAGTGGAGGGGAATAGTAGTGGATATTTACCGAGCCGCAAAGTGGCGAGGTAAACACCTACCACTTTCACCGACACCGCGGTAAGTAATTGTTTTAGTATATACAACACAAGCTGAATCACTAGCGGCCCAAAGAGTAACTTTATTTGTGACAATATATCGACAAAAGCCATTTTGTTTTTCTTCGGCTGCTATAGTACTTGGCTAATCACCTCCGAGCTAGCCAATTAGCGCGCGCGAACAGTACTCAGTATTCACTTGTGTGGTATATATTATACAAAAAATAGCTTTAATTTTCAGCCACATCGATTCAAATAAAATACTTTTTACCTTTCCGCTGCTTTTGAAATATAAAACCGATTTTCCTCTTATTATAATCTACCACAACGTTTCACAGGTATGATCAGTGCGAAGTATGATGAGCCGATTTATGTTATTCGTTAGCACTGAGTAAAATCGCCATTGCGGCCCTAAACGCGTTCTCTTCATTCTGATTCTTAAAAGAAAAGTAGGCGACCAGAATTTTCGATCTATTAATATTTCGCTGCAAAGGAAAAATTTTATTAACAATTTTTGGTGACCACACTTTTGCATATGGTGGCTAAAAAAAATAAAAAATTCAGTCGCCAGTTGGCACCTGCCTAAATAAGTTAATTTCGGTCGAAAGATATTGAAGATATTGAGTTCAAATGCATGCGTTTATTCTGCAATTGCGCCACACGCTTGCTTCGTAGAGACCACAAATAAGTCGTGCAAGATGTTTTCATGTCAAGACGTGCCTGAACACCCAGAAGACACCTCGATGCTCTTTGAGATTAAAAACTATAAATAAACTGAATTCCTCACTTACTCAGTTGCCATTATATCCTCTCAAATGTTTCAATTTCCCTA
>JAEMPF020036357.1:17500-23771 GCA_022496165.2 Catalaphyllia jardinei | reverse complement strand
CGACATGCATTGCGATTACGTTCTGCAGGACAAGACAAGACAAGACAGGCAAAATTTATTAACTCACACTTAAACTAATTTCAGAGCTTGGTTTTTCCTTTTTTATTTCAACATAATAATGGCCAACAAGACGCGATCGATTGAAACATAGATCTGTGATCCAGGTTGTGTTGATTTTATTTCAAATCAGCATGATTTGTAGTGTTAAACTTCTGGGATCAGCGGTCATGTAGATGTATGGAGACCTGGGTTAATCTGTTAATCTGTCAGCCCTACATTTTTTGAGCTTATGCGTTGCAGAAAGTTAATACTTTGTTCTTTTCTAAGTGAAATCAACATCCTTGCTCTCACGCATTAAAGTGAAATCAACATTCTAACCTATTTTGACCTGAGATCAACGTTTTTAAGCATACACGCTCCGTGAAATGAAGATTTTGCTTGTTTTTAAGTGAAATCAAGAGCCTTGCCATCAGGCCTTAATGCGAAATCAACATTCTAACCTATTATGACCTAAAGTCGCGGTTTTTGAGCTTACACGCTGTGCAAAATGAAGCCATTTTGCTCATTTTAAGTGAAATCAAGAGCCTTGCCATCAGGCCTTAACATGAAATCCACATTCTAACCTATTTTGACCTTGAAGTCAACGTTTTTGCACTTACACGCTGCATAAAATGAAGATTTTGCTTGTTTTTAATTGAAATCAACAGCTTCACTATCAGGCCTTGACGTGAAATCAACATTAAAACCTATTTTGACCTGAAGTCAATGTTTTTGAGCATACCCGCTGCGTGAAATAAAGATCTTGCTTGTTTTTAAGTGAAATCAGCAGCCTTGCCATCAGGCCTCAATATGAAATCAACATTCTAACCTATTTTGACCTGAAGTGGAGGTTTTTGAACTTACGCGCTGCGTGAAAGAAGATTCCGCTCGTTTTTAAGTGAAATCAACAACCTCTCCGTCAGGCCTTAACATGAAATCAACATTTTAACCCATTGACGCCTGTGCCGCCCGTAACCGCCCATGCGAAAAACCTCTCCATTTCCCTGTGCTGCCCGTAACCGCCCGAAAAAATGCACGTGGGGACAATTGGCTTTCCTACCCTCCCTGAAGACTCTTTGGTTCTCTTATTGTTCTATTGTTCTTTAGGACAATTAAACCAATCAGAATGGACCTTCTGAGCATATTTTTAGAGGACTTTAAGGGTCCCAGAAAGACAGTTTTTCTTATTAAAATCGTGCGCTCGAAAAGTGCAGTAAATCATGGCACGTTGCGGGCCACATCTAAAACTTCAAAGGTCTTGTTTTCATTCTTAACATGGAGAAATTACTGCTTTGGTTTTCAAAATAGAAAGGAAAAATACAAATCAATGTTTAGGTGGCCTCAGAACGGAAAATCACAGAGTACAAAGTCCTCAAACCTTTCTGGTGAAGAAGTTTTTCTTCCTACTATCGCCGCAAAACATGAAGATTAGAGCGCTTTTAAGTAAGTTCTGACAACAGATCACATATCTAAAGCAGCTTTTCGGATTTGAGAAACAAAAATGGTAATGTACATTATTACTTCGAAGTTGAATTCAACTTTTAGAACGATTGGTAAAGCCACGGGCATTAAAATGACGGCAAAAGCCATCGGTAAAAACTCAAGCTCGCACTTTAGCATGAAGAATTAATTTAAACATGTGCTCATGATCGAAGGCACGTTTACGAATTTGGAAGTTTTTTTCTTTTAAATAGGTTTCTTCGCCTCAGCTTGAATGAAAATTTATTGTTATTGAACTTCCTTTTGCATTTCTTTGATTTGGTCCCATGTATCTGCGAATTTTAGGTTTTAAAAGCGAACAGCAACTTTCACGCTGGATTTCTGCATATTTAATTTACGGCGACCATGAGGCGGTTTGTTTATTTCGTTAATCGCTTTGTTCAAATATGTTTTGGAGTCTTATTCAGCTACTACAAAACAAATGAGGAAAGAATTAAATGGGCACTAATTTAACACAGTTGAAATACGAATGATCTCAAAATAACTGGCTTGATTTTTTCGTCTTTTTGATTTACAAATTTCATTTCTCTTCGGCCGTAATGGATTTCTTTGCGCAGCGAAGAAATTATTCGATTTCTTGTTTTCGGATTGATTTTTTGATGAGTTCTTTGCTTTTATTTTCTGTTTTTTTCTCAAATGTCAGCCCAAATAGTACAAAGGAACGAAATTTTGTTGTATTTGGTTTCGTTTTGTCGGCTGAAGTCAATAATTTAATCATTTTTGCATATTAAATTTTCTTGGCTTTCGCTGGACATTTTTTCGCGCGGTAAAGAAATATTATAATTTCTTGCTTTCTTATTAGTTTTACATATCAAGTTGAGGTCTTTTTGTTAATGTTTTTTAATATTTTGGCCCTTCATTCATTCGACTCTAAATAAACAACATCTTGAAACCTGATCTTGTGTCTGTGGTTACTGCGCATATGGTTTATTTTTGTGCTTTCGCTCGCTCTGAAATACTCTAAAAAAACGCCAGGGAATAAGGGGTGGGTCGCAGGCAATTTCATTCAGGCGTCAATGGGTTAATCTATTAAGATCTGAAGTCGATGTTTTTAAGCTTATGCACTGCGTGAAATGAAATTTTCTCTGTACTCTAAGTAAAATCAAAGTCCTTAGCCCTAACCCTAAGTAATAACCCTAACCCTAAACGTTAACTGTAACCCTGAACGTTAACTCTAACCTCGACCCGCAACCACTAGCGCTATCCCTAACTCTAAGCAATAACCCTAACCCTGAACATTAACTCTTACCTCGACCCATAACTGCTAGCACTAGCCCTAAGCAATAATCCTAAACCAGAACGCCGATGATGTAAAATCAACATTTTAACTGTCTGTAAGTGACCTGAAATCAACATTGTCTAAGCTTGCACATTGCATAAAATTAACATTGGCTGTAATTCAAGTGAAATTAACGTCTTTGCGGTTGCACGTTCACATGAAATCAAAATTTTAACAGTGTTTACCTGAAATCAACACTTTTTAAGATTGCACGTTGCAAAAGATCAATATTTTGCAGGATTCAAAGTGAAATTACCGTCTTTGCAGTCACGTGCTGATGTGACAACAAATACAAGTTTTTGCACATACGTAATATTTCGAAAATGAAGAGCAAACCAGGGGAAAAATACAGGGTGGTGTTTATCTATTCAAACGAAAACAACATGCAAAATTTCAGGCGCTTTTGCCGAAAAAAGAAAAACACTTAAGATCGTCACTTAGCATGGTTTTACACTCAGACCTTCAATTTTTAATCTGGACTTTATGTACATAGACCTGTTGTTGACTATGACAAAGACATAGCTACATCTAAAGGTCTGGAATATTAACCTCTTCCCGATTCACAAGACCAAATTAGCCATGTTAATTAAGAATGATTATTACAAGCAAATAAAGATTAGCCTTAATATTCCCTATTTTTTTCAATCGCACAATAGAGTAAAACTATTATAACTTGGATGAAGAATATAATGAAGACAATATTTTTTTTACAAAAAGCCATGATAACCTTTGTTGTAGCATGTAAAGGTCAAAACAGACATGAAACCACATGCCAGTTTATGCAGGGAAAAAAGAAGAACAAAATATATATATATTTCAATAAAAAAGATTCCCATTCTGAGAATTACATTCAAAATTGGTTGTACTTATGATAAATAAAATTAAGAATTTTTTTAATAGCACATTGGTTGCCAGAAGAATTTTAAACCTGTTTCAAAAGTCTGTGTAGAAACTCCTTTGCTTTAGAAAGAGAATAATGTTTATCTCTGTCAAGGTCATAACATAAAATACAGAAGAAGAATTTGTTTGAAGCTTTTCATTTCATCTAAAGCACTCACTAGTATTTTTAATCTGCATTGGATTAATTTCTTACCTGGGAAACTTTGCTTGTAAACTTTAAAAATTTAAGTCAGCAGGTAAGGTGAAGTAAGTACATGTACTCAGGGTTGTCACATTTCAGTCAGAATAGCAACCAGAAGACTGTCTCTTCATTTACTAGATGGAGGGAAGCATTTGCACTCACCTCCCTGGGAAGTTGGGGATAACATCAGGATATCTTATTAAGAAGTGAAACCTACACCCTAATTCAGGTGAGATGTGTGATTTTTAAAACCCTTTTTTAAGACCTAACCAAGCAAATTGATATGCACAGTTCCAGACCAGAGTGCAAAGAACAAATATTTCAGAGCATCATGGCTTTATAACCATACTCTTTGATATGTCTAATCCCTTCTCCAAGACTGAGCTCTACTATAGGTATATTGGCTAAATTGCAGAACACCCAGCCCAGTCATTTGCATCTCATTGAATAACAATACCAGCTATTGTTATATACCTCGTTCTTCAAAGCACACTGACACATGTAAATGGCTGGGCCAGGTGTAGACTAATTTAGATATATTAAAATCCAGCCTCAAACAATAGACCTCAGTATGAGGCTCTGGGGAATAAAATAATACAGAGTTCCCCAGAGCCTCGTTCTGAGGTCAATTGTTTGAGACTGAATTTTAATATATCGAAATTGGTCTATTCTGCAATCGCTCCAGTATATCTTGTTTTTATTACCACAGAACATGAACACTCTGATTTCATTTTGTCATTATATTGTTGCAAATCAGATGGTAAAGAAAGCCAAAGAAAAAACTTCAGCTAGGGTTTTTTGTCTACTCATCTCAGATCTGATTTGTTCTCCTTCAAAATGCAATAATGTTCCCCAATTTTTTTTGTGTGTTCATGTTTTTCAGATTTGCACTACAGAAATGCTCAGCATTCAGTACCTCGCCAGCGTCTTCACCACCCTCAAAGAGTTCATTAGCAATTGCTTCTCGCTCAGTCACTGCAGAATCACCGGCAGCCTGGTCCTCTTCTTCTTCATCAGAATCCAGCAATTTCACTTTTTTTAAACGAGGTTTTTTCTGAAATTAAAAAATGTTTTATCACTTTGATAAACATATAATATATCAAGTTTGCCTTCTTGTAGCCAAAAATTATTTTGGCTAGGGTCAAGCGAGGATTAAGTTTGCATTGTTTCACGCACCACAAAGATGGAATTTTCCACAGCCAGTCATGATTTAATTACCCCGGTCATACACGAGTTCTTAACCGTCCTTGAGTGAAAAGACAAAGAAAAATCTTAAAACAACCAGAGAGAGGTTCTCACCCGCTGTAAACGAATGCCTAAGTTCTCCTCGATCAAAGACAAATCTTCTTCGTCCAGTTCTTCGGCTTCATCTAAAACACACGAAAAAAATATTTCAAATCAGCTGAAAACACACCTACATTATTCAGTTGTTAGCAAATTATTTTGTGATAGTTTAATTTGTATGCTGTACCCTTTCTACGTTTTCTATGATGATGCCCGTGATGAGAATCTTCTTCGTCTCCACCGATTTCTTCTTCTTCGTCATTTATGATGTCGTTTACATCGTCAGCCCGACCTTCGTCTTCCTCTTCACCTTCGTCGTCTTCTTCGTCTTCGTCCTCGTCCCCGTCGCTTTTTTCTGACAGACTTTCATCTAGAGAGTCTTCCTCCGCTTCGCTGTCACCAAATTTTGACATGACGTGAAGGGTAACCCAAGAAGAAGCGAACACGAGGGATTCAAGCGTCGGGAGGATTCAAGAGAAGAAGATACTAAAATGGCGACGAACTGGAGACGATGGAAGCTGGGCCCGAGTTTAGCTACCAGTCTACGAGTCCCGGACGCGGCACGATGTCGCCTTCCAAGGATGCGCCTTGTTTTTGTGATCAGGCCTTGTGAGGTTTTACCGAAAACAAAGAATCCCAAAAGCTAAGACCGATCGATGTCGTCCCCGTGGAGAAAGCTTTGTGTCAAAACACCTAAAGTGAGAATTCGATTAGACCTTACCTTACAGGGTGGACAGTCCTTCAGATGGAGGGAGACGGCACCAGGCGAGTGGACTAATGTTTTGTGTGGCTACGTCTGGACGCTAAAGCAAAGCGAAAATGATATATTCTACCGGGTGTACGAGTCAGTCATTGAAAAAAGCAAACGAATCTTAAAAGAAACCTGTTTCTTGCCAGGAAGTAAAACTGGTTGTCATCTAACAGACAAAAGGTCTGACATCTATGAGTCAATATTACGAGACTATTTTCAGCTGGATGTGGATACCAACTCTCTTTTTGAGCAATGGCGAAGTCGTGACCCTTACTTTGTTAAAGTTTCGGAGAACATGCCGGGAATTCGGGTTCTTAGACAAGATCCGGTAGAAACT